>JZKD02S2247212.1:0-30276 GCA_000966675.3 Picea glauca
AAATAACATGTTTAATTAATATAAATATTAATTAAGCATGTTATAATTAAAACATTTAATTAATATTTTCACATTAACCCCTAAAGAAAAAACAAAACCCCAAATAAACACAAGCAAGGGTGAAGGGGGTTTAAGGATGGGTGACTTGGTGGCAATACTTGTTCATTCATTCTCAAGGTGACCTTTTCAACTTTATCATCACTTCATATGGGATACATCCCTCATGTGGTCATGCCTGCCTTCAAAGAGGGTCATAAACCAACAAACACCTGATCAAAGGTCAAGTGGCCCTAGAACATCTCTGGGGTCTTATCCACCAAGGCACAAGACCAAGGATCAACCCATGTCCCAGACATGGGTACCCTGGAACATGTCCAGGGGCCCTAGACATATCTAGGGACTTTAATTGCTTGGTCCCAGACCAAGAACCCCGGTTATCTATTGGGGGCCCTCACAGGGGTCTTCACTGCTTGGTCCCAGACCAAGAACCCCAGTCATCTACTGGGGGCCCTTACAAGGGCCTTTTTCCATGGCACTGACTGTTTGGTCCCAGACCAAGAACCCCAGGAGTGCACTGGGGGCCCTAGATCTTAGCTAGGGTCTTTGCCATCCTCCCGGAGAATGGTTCTTGCAGCTGCTTTAAATTCAACAATTCTATTGGTACAACTTTAATAGCGAAGGCATCAAAAAGATCCATAGTATCCCAAACTATGTTTCTATATCTTTTCAACCTTTCATTTTTGGCTGACAATTCTCTCTTCTCTTGCAAGACAATTGGATTTGAATCACCTATTACTCGCAAACGTTTCATTCTGATATCTCGAGCTAAATCCAAGCTTAAGCACAAAGCTTCATACTCGGAATATTATTCGTACAATTGAACTCAAGCCTATATGAGAATGATATCATTTCTCCTTCAAGGGATGTAAATAAAATTCCTGCTCCAGCACCTGATCTAGATTGAGCTCCATCGAAATCCATCTTCCAAACACCATTGCTTTCCTCATCTTTAAGAATTTCCTCATTTGGAGCAAGTTTGCTAAGATTGCAAAATTTCCAAACTCATCATCATAGCAAACCAACTCAATCATAGGGTCATTAGGATCTTCAACATGATACCTGAGTGTCGGCTCCCTATGAAGAGTCACGAATGTTCCTTCACAAGTTGGTTATGGTGGCATAAGATAAGTCCATCTGAATGTTACCTCCCAAGCTCGCATCCCATTTTCTTGATAAAAACATACCCCATGCATCTGACACACCTATAACCACATCCATTAACATTAAGATATCTAGACAAACTACAAAAGTAACATTAAAATCCTTGATAATGTGCAAACCTTTATCTCTCGAGAATCCATGGCACATATATTTATGTATGGTCTAATTAATTCATGACCTTCAATGACATTGCATTCGTTGAGGTCCCTGAATCTATCATGCAATTATGCAAAAGGAGGTCGTTTACTATTAAAGTGATGTAAAAAGGAGAATGGCTTCCATTTTTTCTTCCTTGATTCATGGCTTCCAAAACAACTAGAGAATCCTCATTAGCCCCTTCAGAGCTTAGAAACTTCTTTACCTTTTCCTTTTGAGACGAGATCTTGATTAGTTTTGATAAAGGAACAGGGACGGTAACTTTTGAGAACACATTCATCACATCTACATTTAATTTCACTTCCATGTTCATTGTAGGACTTGTTGATGAAGTAGATTGTGATGTACTAGCTTATAGGATTTCCTTGAACATAACACTTTCCCAAACCCATAATTCTGTGAAGTTCACGAAGCTGATTTCTTCTCTAATATTGAATGATCTTCTTCTATCAAAGCTCATGCTTAGCATTTTCATCCATGGAATTCAACATACTCATTTTTGCAATCCTAGAATCATCTACACTTCATTCCTTAATCTATCTCATATTCTCATTCGTTACTGCATGAAACTTCTACTAAAGATTGTAAATAAAATCACCTTCCTCAACCAAATTCAAACTTTCAAAGTTGCATGGGCCTTCAGCGTCTTATGCGCCAAAGTTCCTTGGCAAGCTAGTTCACTATGAGGTTCATCACACAGTAAACACCATGGGATTTCTTCTTGATTAACCATATTTTTCGAAGGCCAATGGATATGGGATTCTTTGTTCTTACAAAACTTTGTTTTTGTTCCATCCGAGACTCCCTCTAGGGTGAAACTAATTTTGCCAATATCTCTGTTGATAAGGATTTTGAGGTCCTTTCTCTCTTTCCAAAACGATCACTATTGAGTATTGTCGTTTGTGATTGAAATTTGAATTAGATTAGTGGACAACTTCGCAAATTTTTTATTTAATGTAGTCATTAGATCTTGAGTCAGATCAATTGTGTTTATGATCCTAGGCTTGGCTTCTGCCTTGGAGGTGGATGTCATAGAAGAACCCAAAGAATCCACTTTGACAGAAAGCATGTTCTCTTCTATCTTACTTGTCGAATCCTATGTTGATTCTAGATCATTTGGGAATTTATCTCTCAACATTAGTCAAAAGTGTCCTTCATAGGCATTAGTATAATGCAGGAGGATAGCATCATCTTTGGGCCTGATCTTTTCCGAGACAGTATCGACCAATTTCTTGAATCAGTCATCGGACTCTTTGATAGTCTCGTTTTCCTTCTTTTTTATCTCATGCAATTGGGCTAAGAGCATCTTGCCATCCTTACGAATAGTCCATCTTTTGAAAATATCATGAAGATCTTTCCAATTCCTTATGTTATTGTTTATAAGGCATCTAAACCATACTTTGGCATCTTCTTCTAGAGACAAGGCAAATAATGTCCACACCACATCCTCATGCTCTACATCACACGTGCCATATCCTGCAATAAAGGCACAACGTCCTAGGTGAAAGCATGGGGCCTCCTTCAAAGTACCATGTCAGATGCATCCAAATCAAAACAAAGTATGAAATCAAGTAAAGCCAATGTTCATAAGATATACTAGTCCTTAGATCATACAAAGTAAGTTGTTACTTAAGACATAAGCCACATAAACAGTTCACATTAAGTATCCACTTAAAATCTCACATTAGCTCAAGACTTTATGTAAGTTGGCAAGTTTGAGTATGGGAGGACCTTCATCATACCCTATTAGGTGTGCCAACCAAAACGGTGAAAGAAAAGACCCAAGTAGAGGGATATGTCTCGAGGGAAACAGGAAAGAAAAGAACCCTTCAAGAGTAAGTGTGATAGTGGTAAGTGTTGGGCTTACTTCATGGCTTATGGTGTCATTAAATCCATTTTTATGAGCGCCTTTGTGGAGGGTGCACTTGCTCTTGAGTTACCACTTTCTAAGAGCTACATTTTTTCAAACCCCTTAATCTACCTTTTTATTGTCCTCTTATCATATTTGCAAGCCCCCTTTATAAGGTTCAAGCTATAGCATCACTGCTTTGGGACTAAGGTGAACATAGAAAGGGTGGAACTCAACTATGGACTAGCTTTTAAAAGTCATTTTCTATTTTCTCTTTCTTTTTTTAGCATTATTCTTTCTTTATTATTCTTTTGCTCACAGTTGCAATCAACCTCTAGGCCTTTAGCCCCTCTTCTCATGAGAGAATGAACCATGACCCATTAACGAAGTTTAGTACACTACGACATGCTCCAAGATGGTAAGTGTTAAGTATGGCCGGGAAACAGAATGTTACTCTTGCGAAGGCCCCAAATAGTACACCTTTTCCTTGGGGGTGACAACACAGGACTAGGGCACAGATGTTAGCCACCAAGGTGAAACAAGGAAACAACACATGATCCTCATTCACATGCCTAGTATATTAAGCATAACACCTTACATGAAAAAAGGACTAGCATACCTCATGGTTACGTTGGCTTACCATCTCCCATACACTGTGTTAACTAAATGTGATGAGCTTGGTTGATCCACGCAGTAGAAGAGGCCATTTGAGGGGGGTTGTCGGGTTGCTATGGTGGACATGTTGATCATCATCATCAACAGGATCATTGTCCTCATTGTGGGCCATGAGACATGATCTACTCTAGTTACCCCTAGGTTGGGGAAGTAACATTAAGTACATATTTTTAATGGTTGCAAGGTGGTATCATTGCCTAGTAAACTCCTTGGGCATTTGAGGTCCACTAAGGCTAAAGGGAGGTTGCTCTTAAAGGGAAACGAAAATGGACAAGGCTACAAATCGCAAGCCTTGTTGATCTTATCTTTGTTGTTCTAATTATCAAAAATATCTATCAAAGGAGTTTGCTAATGATGACAAACACAAAGACTATGAGGCCTAGGTTTATTCCAGAAATGCTCATATGTGTGAACTACCAATAAAAGAAAAATACATTAACATGAACCATTTCAATGAAATATACAAGCAAACAAGAATAGTGTTACAAGGATTATGTGCCTCATAACCATTAATGATGAAGAAATCACTAGCATAAACAACATTTAGATGTAGAAAGCTTCCTCATCCTCAAGGGCGCACTACCAAACCATCCAATAGCTTCAATGAAAAACACAACACAAAAGTACCAAGAGTTCTACTACTCAATCCTTCAACAACCGTTACAAGTGAATAAGCTTTGCTTTTATAATGTTCTTGGCTCAAAACTCCAATAATAAAATAATAATAGTTAGGCAAAAACCCTAGATCTAATCTAGAAACACATAAACAAATAATATCCCCCAACTAACTTGAGAAGACATGGTCAATAATGCCTAAAATAGCAAAATAGTGATTACATGTATACATCTCCATAGATAAGAGACGACACAAGAGGTGCGCCCTCTCTAGCATGATGAGAAGTGGACCCAAAGCTCCAACGTACACCTCAACTTATGCAAAGGCAATGATTCAACAAGTCTAATAAATAAATAATGTATCCTTCCCTTGGAGCACTCCACAAGAATCCATCAAAAATCAACAAAACATACACAAATAGGAATGCACCCTCCTAGCCCACAGCCACGCGTGTGAGAGCAAGAATGGTGTCAACATGAATGGTCCACCACTCACGTGTATCTAACCTCAATAAAAATACGTGGGATCTCCATTATCCATTTAAGCTACACATGTGAGCTCCAAGTGTTAAGTTGTCCCACCCATGTGATCAAAGGTGTGTCAATTGAATATCAAGCCACACGTGTGAGGGATCCAAGCCTCAAGGTAGATAAATCACAACTAGAAGTCAAAGTGTGAACTTCAAGGAGTAACCACAACCAAAATGTAGTAATAACCTCGTGACAACCTCCTCCACATCATCCAACCTCAACAAACTCTAACTAAGCTCATGAATTTGGGGTCGGCCCCATCCTCCAAACATAAAATAATCAAAGAAATATAATGGGGCACCTCAATATGTGTGCCAAGAGGTGAGCGCTCTCTCAAATATCCGTGTCTATGTCATAAAATAGCCATGTAAGTATGAATACGAACAAAATGAGCCAAGGCGCTCAAATAATATGCCTCCTCATAATCAAATGAATGTCAAATGAAGGCTATATCAGTGCAATCAACCTCCAAATGTGTGCCCAAGTCAAATGCTCCACCTAGGACAATAAAGCATTATGCCCAACTACAAAATGTGTGAAACATATCCAAGGAAGCTAGAGTGCTAAAGCTAGATGATCTCCACCATATGAAAACGTGTCAAAGCAAATCTAACCATGCTAGAACCATATCATAATACACCATAATTATGTGAAATATCCATAACAACTATACCATGCTCACACCAAATACTGCCAATATGCCAAAGGTATCGTCTACTATACAAATTTGTACATCCTCGACATGCAAACCAAGTCCCACTGCTAATGTATCATCATAACACAAAGGGACATCAAAGTAGCTCTAGTGCTCAAAATCCATACCAAGGGGGACATATATACACTTTGCACTAATCATTTTCCTCTAACCATCATAGCACCCACCGTTGAACAATGATCAATGATTAAATTACCATAAGGGTAATTAATGCCTGGGAGAATGTGTGCATCCATAAAGTAACCCATGATTGCATCTGAAAGTTGAAGTACCTATATCATCAAGATAACTCTAGAAAATGCAACTAGAATATGTTAATTGATCATCATACGTCTTGAGGGGTAACAGGGCAAATCCTGCAAACCTATGAATAGAAACTCCATCAACGATGGCATTTATGCTACAAGGGTCATATAGACAAAACACTAAAATATGGGCCCATGTACTTGACCCAAAGGCCCTAAAATGCGAGGTTGTTGAAGTTATATCATGCATATCAAGAGAAAGGGATTTCTCCATATGCATCCAAAAACCGTTGCTCTGAAGAGAAGAAGTATCATCTAAAANAGACCAAGGATCAACCCATGTCCCAGACATGGGTACCCTGGAACATGTCCAGGGGCCCTAGACATATCTAGGGACTTTAATTGCTTGGTCCCAGACCAAGAACCCCGGTTATCTACTGGGGGCCCTCACAGGGGTCTTCACTGCTTGGTCCCAGACCAAGAACCCCAGTCATCTACTGGGGGCCCTTACAAGGGTCTTTTTCCATGGCACTGACTGTTTGGTCCCAGACCAAGAACCCCAGGAGTGCACTGGGGGCCCTAGATCTTGGCTAGGGTCTTTGCCATCCTCCCGGAGAATGGTTCTTGCAGCTGCTTTAAATTCAACAATTCTATTGGTACAACTTTAATAGCGAAGACATCAAAAAGATCCATAGCATCCCAAACTATGTTTCTATATCTTTTCAACCTTTCATTTTTGGCTGACAATTCTCTCTTCACTTGCAAGACAATTGGATTTGAATCACCTATTACTTGCAAACGTTTCATTCCGATATCTCGAGCTAAATCCAAGCCTAAGCACAAAGCTTCATACTCGGAATATTATTCGTACAATCGAACTCAAGCCTATATGAGAATGATATCATTTCTCCTTCAAGGGATGTAAATACAATTCCTGCTCCAGCACCTGATCTAGATTGAGCTCCATCGAAATCCATCTTCCAAACACCATTGCTTTCCTCATCTTCAAGAATTTCCTCATTTGGAGCAAGTTTGCTAAGATTGCAAAATTTCCAAACTCATCATCATCGCAAACCAACTCAATCATAGGGTCATTAGGATCTTCAACATGATACCTGAGTGTCGGCTCCCTATGAAGAGTCACGAATGTTCCTTCACAAGTTGGTTATGGTGGCATAAGATAAGTCCATCTGAATGTTACCTCCCAAGCTCGCATCCCATTTTCTTGATAAAAACATACCCCATGCATCTGACACACCTATAACCACATCCATTAACATTAAGATATCTAGACAAACTACAAAAGTAACATTAAAATCCTTGATAATGTGCAAACCTTTATCTCTCGAGAATCCATGGCACATATATTTATGTATGGTCTAATTAATTCATGACCTTCAATGACATTGCATTCGTTGAGGTCCCTGAATCTATCATGCAATTATGCAAAAGGAGGTCGTTTACTATTAAAGTGATGTAAAAAGGAGAATGGCTTCCATTTTTTCTTCCTTGATTCATGGCTTCCAAAACAACTAGAGAATCCTCATTAGCCCCTTCAGAGCTTAGAAACTTCTTTACCTTTTCCTTTTGAGACGAGATCTTGATTAGTTTTGATAAAGGAACAGGGACGGTAACTTTTGAGAACACATTCATCACATCTACATTTAATTTCACTTCCATGTTCATTGTAGGACTTGTTGATGAAGTAGATTGTGATGTACTAGCTTATAGGATTTCCTTGAACATAACACTTTCCCAAACCCATAATTCTGTGAAGTTCACGAAGCTGATTTCTTCTCTAATATTGAATGATCTTCTTCTATCAAAGCTCATGCTTAGCATTTTCATCCATGGAATTCAACATACTCATTTTTGCAATCCTAGAATCATCTACACTTCATTCCTTAATCTATCTCATATTCTCATTCGTTACTGCATGAAACTTCTACTAAAGATTGTAAATAAAATCACCTTCCTCAACCAAATTCAAACTTTCAAAGTTGCATGGGCCTTCAGCGTCTTATGCGCCAAAGTTCCTTGGCAAGCTAGTTCACTATGAGGTTCATCACACAGTAAACACCATGGGATTTCTTCTTGATTAACCATATTTTTCGAAGGCCAATGGATATGGGATTCTTTGTTCTTACAAAACTTTGTTTTTGTTCCATCCGAGACTCCCTCTAGGGTGAAACTAATTTTGCCAATATCTCTGTTGATAAGGATTTTGAGGTCCTTTCTCTCTTTCCAAAACGATCACTATTGAGTATTGTCGTTTGTGATTGAAATTTGAATTAGATTAGTGGACAACTTCGCAAATTTTTTATTTAATGTAGTCATTAGATCTTGAGTCAGATCAATTGTGTTTATGATCCTAGGCTTGGCTTCTGCCTTGGAGGTGGATGTCATAGAAGAACCCAAAGAATCCACTTTGACAGAAAGCATGTTCTCTTCTATCTTACTTGTCGAATCCTATGTTGATTCTAGATCATTTGGGAATTTATCTCTCAACATTAGTCAAAAGTGTCCTTCATAGGCATTAGTATAATGCAGGAGGATAGCATCATCTTTGGGCCTGATCTTTTCCGAGACAGTATCGACCAATTTCTTGAATCAGTCATCGGACTCTTTGATAGTCTCGTTTTCCTTCTTTTTTATCTCATGCAATTGGGCTAAGAGCATCTTGCCATCCTTACGAATAGTCCATCTTTTGAAAATATCATGAAGATCTTTCCAATTCCTTATGTTATTGTTTATAAGGCATCTAAACCATACTTTGGCATCTTCTTCTAGAGACAAGGCAAATAATGTCCACACCACATCCTCATGCTCTACATCACACGTGCCATATCCTGCAATAAAGGCACAACGTCCTAGGTGAAAGCATGGGGCCTCCTTCAAAGTACCATGTCAGATGCATCCAAATCAAAACAAAGTATGAAATCAAGTAAAGCCAATGTTCATAAGATATACTAGTCCTTAGATCATACAAAGTAAGTTGTTACTTAAGACATAAGCCACATAAACAGTTCACATTAAGTATCCACTTAAAATCTCACATTAGCTCAAGACTTTATGTAAGTTGGCAAGTTTGAGTATGGGAGGACCTTCATCATACCCTATTAGGTGTGCCAACCAAAACGGTGAAAGAAAAGACCCAAGTAGAGGGATATGTCTCGAGGGAAACAGGAAAGAAAAGAACCCTTCAAGAGTAAGTGTGATAGTGGTAAGTGTTGGGCTTACTTCATGGCTTATGGTGTCATTAAATCCATTTTTATGAGCGCCTTTGTGGAGGGTGCACTTGCTCTTGAGTTACCACTTTCTAAGAGCTACATTTTTTCAAACCCCTTAATCTACCTTTTTATTGTCCTCTTATCATATTTGCAAGCCCCCTTTATAAGGTTCAAGCTATAGCATCACTGCTTTGGGACTAAGGTGAACATAGAAAGGGTGGAACTCAACTATGGACTAGCTTTTAAAAGTCATTTTCTATTTTCTCTTTCTTTTTTTAGCATTATTCTTTCTTTATTATTCTTTTGCTCACAGTTGCAATCAACCTCTAGGCCTTTAGCCCCTCTTCTCATGAGAGAATGAACCATGACCCATTAACGAAGTTTAGTACACTACGACATGCTCCAAGATGGTAAGTGTTAAGTATGGCCGGGAAACAGAATGTTACTCTTGCGAAGGCCCCAAATAGTACACCTTTTCCTTGGGGGTGACAACACAGGACTAGGGCACAGATGTTAGCCACCAAGGTGAAACAAGGAAACAACACATGATCCTCATTCACATGCCTAGTATATTAAGCATAACACCTTACATGAAAAAAGGACTAGCATACCTCATGGTTACGTTGGCTTACCATCTCCCATACACTGTGTTAACTAAATGTGATGAGCTTGGTTGATCCACGCAGTAGAAGAGGCCATTTGAGGGGGGTTGTCGGGTTGCTATGGTGGACATGTTGATCATCATCATCAACAGGATCATTGTCCTCATTGTGGGCCATGAGACATGATCTACTCTAGTTACCCCTAGGTTGGGGAAGTAACATTAAGTACATATTTTTAATGGTTGCAAGGTGGTATCATTGCCTAGTAAACTCCTTGGGCATTTGAGGTCCACTAAGGCTAAAGGGAGGTTGCTCTTAAAGGGAAACGAAAATGGACAAGGCTACAAATCGCAAGCCTTGTTGATCTTATCTTTGTTGTTCTAATTATCAAAAATATCTATCAAAGGAGTTTGCTAATGATGACAAACACAAAGACTATGAGGCCTAGGTTTATTCCAGAAATGCTCATATGTGTGAACTACCAATAAAAGAAAAATACATTAACATGAACCATTTCAATGAAATATACAAGCAAACAAGAATAGTGTTACAAGGATTATGTGCCTCATAACCATTAATGATGAAGAAATCACTAGCATAAACAACATTTAGATGTAGAAAGCTTCCTCATCCTCAAGGGCGCACTACCAAACCATCCAATAGCTTCAATGAAAAACACAACACAAAAGTACCAAGAGTTCTACTACTCAATCCTTCAACAACCGTTACAAGTGAATAAGCTTTGCTTTTATAATGTTCTTGGCTCAAAACTCCAATAATAAAATAATAATAGTTAGGCAAAAACCCTAGATCTAATCTAGAAACACATAAACAAATAATATCCCCCAACTAACTTGAGAAGACATGGTCAATAATGCCTAAAATAGCAAAATAGTGATTACATGTATACATCTCCATAGATAAGAGACGACACAAGAGGTGCGCCCTCTCTAGCATGATGAGAAGTGGACCCAAAGCTCCAACGTACACCTCAACTTATGCAAAGGCAATGATTCAACAAGTCTAATAAATAAATAATGTATCCTTCCCTTGGAGCACTCCACAAGAATCCATCAAAAATCAACAAAACATACACAAATAGGAATGCACCCTCCTAGCCCACAGCCACGCGTGTGAGAGCAAGAATGGTGTCAACATGAATGGTCCACCACTCACGTGTATCTAACCTCAATAAAAATACGTGGGATCTCCATTATCCATTTAAGCTACACATGTGAGCTCCAAGTGTTAAGTTGTCCCACCCATGTGATCAAAGGTGTGTCAATTGAATATCAAGCCACACGTGTGAGGGATCCAAGCCTCAAGGTAGATAAATCACAACTAGAAGTCAAAGTGTGAACTTCAAGGAGTAACCACAACCAAAATGTAGTAATAACCTCGTGACAACCTCCTCCACATCATCCAACCTCAACAAACTCTAACTAAGCTCATGAATTTGGGGTCGGCCCCATCCTCCAAACATAAAATAATCAAAGAAATATAATGGGGCACCTCAATATGTGTGCCAAGAGGTGAGCGCTCTCTCAAATATCCGTGTCTATGTCATAAAATAGCCATGTAAGTATGAATACGAACAAAATGAGCCAAGGCGCTCAAATAATATGCCTCCTCATAATCAAATGAATGTCAAATGAAGGCTATATCAGTGCAATCAACCTCCAAATGTGTGCCCAAGTCAAATGCTCCACCTAGGACAATAAAGCATTATGCCCAACTACAAAATGTGTGAAACATATCCAAGGAAGCTAGAGTGCTAAAGCTAGATGATCTCCACCATATGAAAACGTGTCAAAGCAAATCTAACCATGCTAGAACCATATCATAATACACCATAATTATGTGAAATATCCATAACAACTATACCATGCTCACACCAAATACTGCCAATATGCCAAAGGTATCGTCTACTATACAAATTTGTACATCCTCGACATGCAAACCAAGTCCCACTGCTAATGTATCATCATAACACAAAGGGACATCAAAGTAGCTCTAGTGCTCAAAATCCATACCAAGGGGGACATATATACACTTTGCACTAATCATTTTCCTCTAACCATCATAGCACCCACCGTTGAACAATGATCAATGATTAAATTACCATAAGGGTAATTAATGCCTGGGAGAATGTGTGCATCCATAAAGTAACCCATGATTGCATCTGAAAGTTGAAGTACCTATATCATCAAGATAACTCTAGAAAATGCAACTAGAATATGTTAATTGATCATCATACGTCTTGAGGGGTAACAGGGCAAATCCTGCAAACCTATGAATAGAAACTCCATCAACGATGGCATTTATGCTACAAGGGTCATATAGACAAAACACTAAAATATGGGCCCATGTACTTGACCCAAAGGCCCTAAAATGCGAGGTTGTTGAAGTTATATCATGCATATCAAGAGAAAGGGATTTCTCCATATGCATCCAAAAACCGTTGCTCTGAAGAGAAGAAGTATCATCTAAAAGATACATGTCACAAACTATTACTCTTGCAAGTTCTTCAATTATCTAAAGACAAACCATGCAAGACATGGAGGCATGTTCCTCCTTATCATAGAAAATGCATATAGGTTTCTTCTTTATCCGATCTGCGAAAATATCCTAAGCAAACCCATGTAATTGAACAAACTTCCACTTCGATTCCATTAAGTTCAAAGTTGGTGCAAGTAAGTTTGAAAGATTCATCTTGATTAGAGCCAAACAAGGAAGAAATAGCACTAGATTCTTCGAAACAAATCTGCAGTGTATTGTATCTACACTAGAGTAGCGCAAGCCTTGGCTAAAAAGTGCAGCCCTTGAGAGAATTTTTCTACAAAATGAGAAAGAAAGTGTTGGGTTTCGAAGAGGGTTTTAAAGCCAAAAAAAGAGATGATCTAGAACCCTAGTATTGTAGCCCTTATGGTAAGGCCACTAGCCAAAAATCTCTAGATCAATAGCTGAAAAAATCAAATCTAGAAACCGTAGTTTTGCAACCCTTGGGGCAATGCAACTAGTCAAATATTCAAATCAGCTACTGAAAAAGATCAGATCTGGAAACCCTAGTTCTATAGCCCTTAGGACAATGCTACTAGCCAAAAATCAGTGTTACACACGAACGTGTTCCTAAGGGCAAGGGACACGCTCCCCACACTCCAAGGATATGGACACACCAAGGGGGGTGTTCTCCGCATCCCCTTTTGAGAGGGGTGCAAGGAAATGCACTAGGGAAACGCCCCCCTAAAAAAGAGAGACGCTCCCATGCTCTCTTTTGACCAAAGCCTATTGTTTTGAACCCCCCTCCCTAGTAATTACAGGGAATATTAAATTCTTAAAGTAAAAGGATAGAAAAGGAAATATAAAGGAGAATAGAAAAGGAAATATACAAGAGAATGTTAAGTTTTACTTAAATTTTTAACATTACCATTAATTGTTTCAAGATGTTTGAGAGTGGTTCCACCCTCATCAGACTTCATATGGAGAAAGTAGAATTTCATATCCCATTCAAAATTCAACAAACTAGTTTTCAAGATTTCAAGATTGGCTAGATTGCAGCATTTCAACTGGATTCTATCATGTATGAGGGTATGAGACAGACATTTAATCAACAGCACCAAGCCCTCTATGTACCCCGATGTTGGTGTTGTTTATTGAACTCCTTTGTCATGATTTTAGCAAAATGTACCAGGGAATATATAATTTTTTCCTTTAAACTAGGAAAGGTGGTCCTATGTTCTAATTTTTCAAATTTCTAAATATAACGAGATATGTTAGTCTATATATGATTTATGAATCATGAATTATGATTTATTAATTATTATGTTACATTGTTATGTATAAGATTATTAAATTTCAATGATTTATCATTCATTTATTTTTCAAGTTTCACATATTCTAATTTAGATTTTCTAGTATTTTCGGTTGGGTCCCCTATGTTGAAGGCCTCGACGTCCCCTACGGCATTCCCTAAAATTTGTGGGGTGCTTCTACATATCCCGTGGATGTGTTTACCCACTCCCACGTCTCCATGTCTTGGAAACTGGGCAGAACATCACCAAAAATCTACAAAGCTATTGCTGAAGAAAGAAAAATCAGATCTGGAAACCCTAGTTGCACTGCCTTTAAGGCAATGCCACTAAGAAAATATCTTCAAATTTGCTATAAAATGCACAAAAATATGGAGGAGGTACAAGGTTTGTGGCTGATACAATGCTAGGGCACCATTTTGAGGGTAAAATCTGTTGAACAACACACTAAATCAGCAATAAAGCCACCAACAATAAATCAACAGTAGAAAAAACCTTGATACAATGGATGGTCCGAAAAAAACTGGTGTAGTAGCCCATAGGTGATGCAACCAGTCAAAAAAAAATTTGGATCTATCTCAACAAAAAACCCTAAAATAAAACAAGAGGGAATCCCTCGTGTTGGATGCTTCAATCTTGTACAAAAGGTCTCCGAAAAAAGCATGAAACGAGCTCAAAACATCCCTAAATGAGGCGCCCTTCTCCAACAAATAATAACACCATAAGAAAGCCCTAATGCTCCTCAAGTTAGAGCTTCCTCGACATGAAAAGTTCTAAAACTTGAAAGATACCAACATGACCATCCAAGAAAAACCCTAACCAACAGTGAAATGAGTAGAAGGGTCACACCCACTCTGATACCATGTTGAGATCACGAGAGAGAAAGGATAGAATAGAGCCACCAACAAACCCTCAAACATACAATAGAAAGGAGAAAACAACCCTTGATAAAGGGTGAGCAAGTGCACTAGAGCTGAACCATAGGTGCACTAGAATAAGAAACCATAAGAGAACTATAGAGAGATAATCAAGCACAAAGATCACACCAAGACATCAAGAGTGTGCAATGGTATATGGTGTTGGTCAGCTTAAACACTTTTAGAGAGCGCAATAGCTCACAATGACACTTTAGTGTGTATTTATACACATCTCAGGTCGGCTTAAACACTTTTAGAGAGTGCAATAGCTCACAATGACACTTTAGTGTGTATTTATACACATCTCAAGAAGTAGAGTGCCCTCCCCAGGAGGGGTTATGGGCCCAGATAACATTGACTAGGTCAGCCTTAACCATAACTTAGTATTACAATAAATGAACATAAGATGGCCTTATCCACATACATCAATGATATAATATGGGTATGTTGTAGCCACATGTAAAGATAACACGTTCTCAACATATGGAAGTTATGGAAGGCATTTTATTGAAAATACTAAGGTTGTACGTACTATGGACAAGGATTGATATTATTTCCATAGAGGGGATGATACTTTACTAAAATAATGGTGTTAATTCATACCTTGAAAATTTTGATAATGTTAGTTAAACTTTAGGATGGAATGAAGTTAGCAAAAAGTAACAAACTTGAATAAAGAGTCTCGGGAGGAAACTTAATTATTAATGGAGATCCATAAGAATTGGGAATGTCCATGTTCTCCTTTCATCCAAATATTTCTCATTGTACTCAATGAGAAATGCCATCCTTCTTGTTGCCCCTAATATGGGTAGCCAATAGTAGAGCCACCCTTTCTAGGGGGTCGTGTTCCATTTCTTATGAGTATTCCAGCGTGGAGCGAAGCGGGAGCATCGGAAGCGTCATTTTCCAAAAATTTCCAAAGCAGGAGCCCCTAATATATATATATATTGCGTTTAGATTAAAAAAACATGCAGAAAGACAAATTAGTTGCAAAATAGATGAAACCATGCATATTTGTACATTAATATAGATAGAAATGGCATCCATAGTACATCAATGATTAATCATTCAAGCCATCAACCATCTAGATTCTAGCAATTACAAACTTACAAATACAAACCAACATACAAATTTTTAAGCCATATAATAGAAAGTAGACGGCAGACCATTAACTTATGGAATGAAACGAATTATCCATAATCCAAGTTCCAACAATTGTTAACAATAACATGAGTCATGACCAAATAGTTATGTTTACAAAATAGGCCATCTGCACTGAAGTATGTACTATGAAGACTGAAAGCTCCAAAACAATAAAGTTTAAACTTTAAACTTAGTTATTTGCTAAATACTATGAATATATCATCTATAGACTATGACATATAAAGCAATGAAAAAGGAGAAACATCAAACAACTATCCCATCCTCCTTCCACCACCACGATTGTTGCRTGGGCCTCCTCGTGGTGGTAGTGGAGCCTCCTGAGAAGGACGAAATTGTGCAAAAGTAGATGTAGACAATCGCAGCGGAAGTGAAGATGAAGCCCCTAGTGTTGTACCTGGAGTCTTAGACATGGGGACCATGATCATCATCGTCCAAAACAGCATTCTCCAATTGCTCTAAAACCAATACTCCATCCTCCAAATTATCCTCCTCTGGATTTTTGTCCCAAAGCTTCAAGTTTTTATCCATCTTCGCCTCCTCACAGTAATGGGACAACAATCGCAAGTTGTAATGAACATAAACCAAACTCTCTAACCGGTTTACATTCAACATGTTTCTTTTGACGTTGTGGATGAAACTGTAGGTGCTCCAACAACTCTCTGCAGAAGAAGTGTTCACCACCTGTGAAAGCACCCGTGTTGCCAATCGTTGCAGTTGTGGGGCAACACTGCCATGCATGTTCCACCTCTCAAGAGAATTCAAATTCCCTCGAACTCTAATTGCAACGTTCGTCCCAAAGGCACCATGGCTAAGGATGTACTGGCTCAATTGTCTTCGTGTGGTGTCACACTCCTCGTCTGGGACCATTTTTTCTAATGTTGTCATATAACCATTTTGAACCTCTGGATCTTCGTGTGGTTTTTTCCTGGACCCGCCACTAGGTGTTGGTGATGAAAGCCATAATACATTATAGTATTTAGGTGTTAGCACATATGCTAAGGCATGTAGTGGAATATTTAGCATTTCCCACCATTTTTCCACCTCTACATGAATATGATTATATAGGTTAACATCTCTAGGCTCAACAATGTCTTTAATCTACCCCAGCATGCTATCCATTTGCTCATACACCTCCCCAATGATTGGTCGATCTGAATCTGCAAACTTGATCATGTTATAAATTGGCTTGGTGAATTGCAACACATACTGAACCTGTGACCAAAACTAATTGTCAAGAACTATCTCTTTCACTGCATTAGCACATTCTTTATCAGTGCTCATTTCACCCCATGAATCACTCATCACCATAGCACCCAAAGCTTGTCTCACCTTCAATAAGTGCCTTAAGGTGAAGTAATTGCTAGCAAATCTAGTTTTTGCAACCTTGAGTAGCTGCAACCTGGAATAAGTGCCATAAAAGTAATTGACCCTTGTATGACATGTGACAAATTTGATGAGTTTCTTCCCTCTTTTGTACAAGTCACTAATCCATCCACATTCTTTATGCTTGACAATATCATGCAACAAAAGGTTCAAGGTGTGCACCAAACACCCAGACCAAATGATGTGTGGATGAGCTCGCTCAATGATTTTACATGCTCCCTTACAGTTTGTTGCATTATTAGTGATTACTTGAATCACATTAGAAGGGCCAAATTCATTAATGGTTTTCAATAGGATCTCTGCAATGTCTTGAGAAGATGCAATGATTGAAGAGGAGTCGTGTGCTGCAAGAAACACTGCACCGATAGCAAAAACACCAAGAACATTGATCAAATGTTGGTTTATAACATTTGTCCAACCATCCAATACAATGGATACCCCAAAGTTCCCCCAATCATCTGTAAACCGTGTTAGAGATCTTTGAATTTTTGCTCTTTCCCTGTCAAGTAACACAGTTCTGGCTTTCTCATAGGAGGGGCTCTTGTATCCTTTAGGGGCTTCATTGATTCCCTTGACAAGATCATGCCAATAGGGGGAGCGAAGCACATTGAATGGGATACCACAAGCATAGAGAAATTGGACCACTTTTGCATCCACCTCATCCCTACCTTGAATATCAAGGAAATATGTTATTGTTCTTCTAGATCCAGAGGTTCCAGAACCATGAGGAGAAGGAGATGTGGTGCCACCAAATTTAGATGAGGCATCGAACTGAAGCTTTTGTTTTTTACCATGCTTTTTTCGTGCAGCTTCCTCTATCTTTCTATATTTTTGTCTCTCTTCCTTGGACACCTTAGGGCAAATTGTGATCCCAATGGCCCCCTTCCTATCATCACTACCCATTACACCACAAAGATGCCTCCTCACACAGGTATATGAACCGACAAAAGCTTTTCCATTATGACAATCACGAGGATAAAAAAATTTAACCGTTCCACCACCTTTCCCCTCCTCAACTTTTGTCACAAATTTCCACAAGGTAAACATTGCATGTTTGCCACCTTCATTTCCCTCTTCACCCTCTTCATCCTCTTCAAACCCTTCATCATCTTCATATTCTGGGTCATCATGAGAATGACCACTATCCTTTGATGCCTATTCCCCGACAAGACCATGAGAACCAAAAAAGGAATGATAAACCACAAGAAGACCATTTTCCTCACGTTTTAGATGAACAAACTGTAATGAAATGAGGGAGAAGGAATGGGAAAGAGTAGGAGAGGAGAAATTTGAAAAAAAACATAAACATTTAACAAAGTTAACCCAAAGAAATGAGGGAGTTGGGGTTTGGGCTTACCTCTTTATCTCTTGAAACTTGAAAGCTAAAACTTGAGATAGATGGTTGCCTTTGTTCTCTCCTCCAAGCTCCTCTTTGCTAACTCTTCCAAGATCTCCTTTGCTCTCTCCTCCAAGCTCTCACAAATATGCACTCTCCAAACTCTCCAAGCTCAAGCAAACATAGACGAAAGAATGAGGAGAATGGAGGGGGAATAGCTCCTTTATTCTCCTCATTTCTTTCCCCTAAACTTTAAGACTAGTGTAGGACCCACCCTTTTCCAAAATTATAAAAAAAAAGGTGTTTTTTTTGCTTGTGCACCAAAGCGTCCGGGTCCCTCAGGAAGCACGTGCAAAACGTGCCCAAAGCACGCCCACAGTGCCTTTAGAGCGTGCTCTAGAGTTTTTGAAGCGCATCTAGATGCATGGAGTTTCCTCATTGGCAAGGAGTGATTTTTTGCATGCCAAAGTGTGCTCTGAGGCAAGCTTCCTGGGTGCTCGCGCTCAGAGCGGGCTTCCAGCTTCAAAGCGAGGATGGGAGGGGTGCTCTTGGTAACTCTGTTTCAGAGACACGGATTCCTGCCTTCATCCTTATTCTACTTCAATTACATGATGATCTCACCCCACACTAGTTCTCCTCAATTCTTTCATATGCCTTAGCCATGGTATATTAGCTCCTATCTCATACACTTCAAATGACACATGCACTTACATGTGGTACACTATTTTTTCATACACATGGTGCTAGGTTTTCTTGGTTTAGCTTGTTCACTTCAGTCATTGTGCTATAGTTTCGTGCATGGTTTCTTGCTTGGACATGGTGTGATGGTTTCTTATCTAGTTGTGAATGTGGTAAACACTAGGTGTGATCTAATAATTGTTCATAACAATAACAATTTTATTATTTGCCTCATCGTAGCATGGGGGGCATAATTTTCCTTTAGATAAGTGTCATCAGGGTGTTGAGTCAAGTTGTATTACTAGAGATCTAGTTGATGTAGCATGTCTCAAATCCCAAACCATACTTAACACCTTACATGTGGCCCATTCACTTCCATTCCATTTATAAAAAATTAATTCCTACTCATGATTGACTTATCATACGCCATTCAGCAAGGTCTAAAGCAAAACAGTGAAGACCCATGTGTAAGAGCCTTCAAAGTCAAAGAGCGAGAGTGCTTGAGGTAGTTGCAGCTATAAAAAAAGTTAAAAGCCAAAAAATAATAATGCTAGAGCTATGCCACCTCACTAAAAGGCCCTTGTCCCTAAGTCCTACACGTAATAATGCATATCTAAACAAAGGACTACGAAATCAAAGAAAGGAAATACAAAGAAAAAAGGAAAAATAAGAAGGGGGTAGTAAGAGAAAACGTCTCGAGGTGGTAACTCTAAGCCTAGCACACCCTCATGAAGGCCATCACTGGTTCCCAAGACTAGCTTCACTTGGCAAATCAAATGAGGATCACTAACAATGAGGATGAGATCTCAACATACAAAACAAGAATAAGATGTTAAACTTATGGGTTTAATCTTCACTTGAGCCCACGCACAGAGATTATTGTTATTATGGCCAATATCCTGCCTTTGTGTAACACTTTTTTATTTTGTATTTAATGTCTATTTTAGGCTATGACCAACCTAGTCAACCTCCTTAGAGCTAGCACCCTATCTCTAGGATGGTGTATAAATACACACTTCAATTGTAATATTCATTCAAGTAACGCATTTCTTAATCATAAGCCCGAGGATACTTTCTCTCTATTGCGCTCGCTTTTGCAAGTTATTATGTTATCTTTATCTTTCGTGCACCTATAGTTATGGATATGGCTCTTTATCTCTAAAGCATTGCTGTGCTCTCTCTTTCTAAAGCGCACTAGTGCAGATTTTTTGTTGTTTTATTGACTAGATTAGGATTTGTTGATTGGTTCACCGTAGATCTTTTATCTCTTTTGAATCTCAACGTGATATCAGAGCTAATATGAACCTATAGCACCCTATTCAGCACTGCTTTTTATAGGGTTAAACTCTCTTATGAAGGAAAACACTCTCCTAAGGCTTTTCTAGGGTTTATACTCTATCCTAGAACCAATGCACTCCTCCTTTACCATTTCAACTAATATATATTGCAGATTTGTTGAAGTGTAGTGTAAATTTCCGAAAGAAGCTAGTACTTTAGGGTTTTTCTAGGGTTTACAGTGTACACTCTATGCTAAGACCAACGCACTCTTCCTCTACTTTTTCAGTTAATAGATACTGCAGATTTGTTGAACTGTATAGAAAATTTCCCAAAGAGGTTGGTACTCTTACATTTTTGGGTCAATAAAGGTGACTTTAACGCCTATGGATTCAAAATGGTTGTTTCCCCGCCTAAATGGGGGAAATTATCATACTTGTGCAAACCAAATTGCACTAGTATGTTATGGCATCAACTTATGGGTCAAACCAATTTTGGATCTTTGTGACCTATGAACTATTTACATTTGGCCAATGACCTTCCACAAATTGAACCACCCAATGGTGTTTATGAAGGAGGTGGCAGGAAACACCAATGCACTCCTCCTTTACTATTTCAACCAATGCACTCCTTTACTATTTCAACTAATATATATTGCAGATTTGTTGAAGTGTAATGTAAATTTCCGAAAGAAGCTAGTACTCTAGGGTTTTTCTAGGGTTTACAGTGTACACTCTATGCTAAGACCAATGCACTCTTCCTCTACTTTTTCAGTTAATAGACACTGCAGATTTGTTGAACTGTATAGAAAATTTCCCAAAGATGCTAGTACTCTTACATTTTTGGGTCAATAAAGGTGACTTTAATGCCTACGGATTCAAAATGGTTGTTTCCCCGCCTGAATGGGGGAAATTATCATACTTGTGCAAACCAAATCACACTAGTATGTTATGGCATCAACTTATGGGTCAAACTAATTTTGGATCTTTGTGACCTATGAATTATCTACATTTGGCCAATGACTTTCCACAAATTGAACCACCCAATGGTGTTTATGAAGGAGGTGGCAGGAAACACCATAGAGAGTCCTTTCCTAAGGGCAAAGTGAGGTGAGCTTCATGGCCTCTTGAGTTGTTTCACAGGGACATTTTCGGCAAAGTGAGGTGAGCTCTATGGTCTCTTGAGTTGTTTCACTGTGACATTTTGGCTCCATGGCCACCAATTCTCTTGGCGGAGCTAAGTGCTTTGTCACCTTTGTCGATGACTTTTCCCGTTTTCTTTGGATATACACCATTAAATCCAAGTATGAGGTGTTTGGAGAGTTCAAGAAATTCAAATATCTGGTGGAAAATCAAGCAAGCGGAAGATCAAGTGTCTCGAGACTAATAGCAAAGGTGAATATATTAACAATGCTTTCCAATTATTTCTCATGTCTCATGGTATCTCTTGGCAGAAAACCGTTCCTTACATTCCACGGCAAAATAGAGTAGCAGAACGAAAGAATAAGGGCTCTCATAGAGATGGCTCATTGCATACTTCACTCCAAGAAAATGAAGCCTCCATTTTGAGGAGAGGTCATTGTTTGCATAGCCCATATCATCAATTGGATACCCACTCATGTTGTTAGAGGTATGACTCCTTATAAGAAAAGCTATGCATGTATTTTGCATTTTAAAATTATTGGATCTAGTGGATGGGCTGCCCATGCTCCTAATGTAAGGTGAAACATATTAACATCTCCATAATCCTGCTACACTCTAGTTGGCTACAATGAATCTTTTTAGGGATATTGCCTCTATGATCCCACCCCTCACAGTATGGTGAATATAGAAACGTTGTCTTTAATGAAATTCCTACTCATAGTCTGTCGATATCTCCCCCATTACTTCTTTCAAAAGACTCTTCAGATGATCCTCAACATGCTTCCATGGATCATGCGGCCATGCCTCTTCCCAAAAGCATGGATCGTGCCCTTTCACATTATAATGTTGGTCCCCTTTTGGATGATTCTCAACATGTTTTAGCGGATCTCTCACTTTCACGATATGGTGTTGGTTCTCTTTTCTACTTCTAGAAGTGCTTCTCCAAGCACTCCTCCTATAGTGATTGGACAAATAATTGGGGTTAATGAGATTGATGACTCATCTAGCTCCATACCTATCAAAGTTCCCTCTCGAGATGTTCCTTTAAGTTTGTCTTCATCAAATGAGCAAATCAATAATAGCACTCGTTCACTAGATGAGCAATTCAATGACCACATACCTCTGATTGATAAACAATTCAATGACAAAACACCTTCTCTAGATGAGAAAATCAATGATGATGATGACGATACCTTCTTCAGTGATCCATCAACTTCATCTACTCTCCCTTTTGCTAGATCACAATCTCTACCTAAGTGGGCCATTACCACACTTGCAGATGTTGTCGATTTCCTTGCAGGCCCATTAGAGCACCTTATGGAGTCCCTCCATCTCGGGCACTCCTTTCCCAAGTTGTTGATACTCATCCACCACTAACCCTTTGGAGCACGGTTGATGCTAATAAACATCCCATTGGATTCTTGCAGAAGCAATATGGTGATCTATGACGACTTCTCTATGTCCCCCTATGTTCGGCATTAGGGGGGGGATATTGCGATATAACATCTTCTCGATGGCTTATTGTTCAGCATAAGGGTGTAATCTTCACTTGAGCCCACAAGACGACATTCTTGTTATTATGGCCAAGTTCCTACCTTTATGTAACACTTTATTGTATTGTATTTATAGTCTATTTTAGGCTAAGGTCAACCTAGTCAACCTCCTTAGAACTAGCGCCCTACATCAAGGATGGTGAATAAACACACCTCCTCATTTGTAATTTTCATTCAAATGACTCATTCATTAATCATAAGCCTAAGGTCACTCTCTCTATTGCACTCACTTTTGAAGGTTATTGTGTTATCTTTATATTTAGGGTGCTTATGGTTATGGCTATGGCTCTTTATTTGTAAAGTGCTCTTGTGCTCTCTCTTTCTAAAGTGCACTCACGTAGATGTGTTGTTGTTGTTTTATCCTTCATTGGATTAGGATTTACTAGTTGGTTCACCATAGAACTTCTATCTCTTGTGAATCTCAACAAGAATCTCATTACCCACGTTTTATCCTTCATTGGATTAGGATTTACAAGTTGGATCACCATAGATCTTCTATCTCTTGTGAATCTCAACAAGAATCTCATTACCCACCTACTAAGTATAAACAATTGGGTCAAAGAGGTGTCTAGAAAATCTTGAGTTAAGCAAAAACCGGTCCATCTTCTCATACCAAGCCACAAAGCTTGCTTGAGTCCATAGATAAGATACGATAAGATAATTTTATTAATGTTCAACATATGACCACAAATCAAATAATGGGATTGCTAAGTACTGTGAGAGCACAAAGGACCACTCCTATATACAAGGGACTAAATCCCAAGTATTATTCACCATCAAAGAACAATACTCTTCATTCATCACTTCATCCCATTCTAGCAAACCTTTAACCAAATGCTTCATGAATGGTTTCTGGATCTAAAGTTTCTAAATCTCAGATTGCAAGTGTTGAAGCACATCGAAGCTATTAACTAGTCTGGCGAGGAACAAAAGGATCATAATTAAAGATCCAATAGCTTCCCAAGTTTGTCAAACCCATCTAGGAAGTGATCGATCTACTGGTGCCAATTCAATCTATGTCACACAATTTGAGTTTGAGTTCGACGACGATTAGGTTCAATTCGAATTCGAATTTTCCAATAGGGTTTGCCATTAAGTTTGGCTATATAAATTTTTCAAAACATATATATTAACTTTAAAATGAAATATAGAATAAAATAATAAAAAATCAACATCAATAAACATACGAGTAAGAATCATGATCAATAAGCATATATGAGTAAATTAATCATTATAAAATCCAATCATCAATGTCGTTATTAAAATTTAAACATATACCGCAGTTTGCAACTGCAAATTGCAAAATTATGTACAACATATTCTTCAAACTTAAAAATTTAAAAGAAAGTCCATAATGTCAAATTCTTATAATCCCCAAAAAAATCACAAAACTTAAAACATTATCATAATTTGAACATATAGTACAACTGCAAATTGCAAAATGAAGTAGAACATATTCTTCAAATTTCAAAATTCAAAATTTAAAAAGAAGTCTATAATGTTAAATAGTTATCATCCTTAAAATTATTTCACAAAATTTTAAACATGGTTAGAATTTCAATTCTTGTGGCCTACTTTTAAAATCATAATGCTCTAAATCATCAAAAACACATAGGCTAGTAAAGGCACTAGAATTGTGATCATCATACTCATCAATAAGTGGAACTCTATCATCACTAGGCTCATCTAGTGAGTCACCATCAATGCCAAGATCATCTTCTGCACTCGGAATACGCCCAGACCATGGCCGAGAGGAACTAGATGCATCTTTAGCCAAACTGCTCAAGGCCAATTGCAAATTACTACGAACATAAACAAGGCCTTTCAACCTTGTAGATAGTAATTTGTTCCTTTTTGGGAATTAAATATGGTTAAAGTTACTCCAGTTCCTTTCACAATTTGAAGCATTGTCAATTACAACTTGGACCACATTTTCTTCCTCGACTTCAAGAATGACTTCCTCTTAAATCTTGAAAATGTATTCAGAAGTCTTCTTGGGGCCCAATGCATCAACTACCTTCAAATATAATACCACTTTAGGGAAAAAAACCAACACGTTAATTAGCGGCCTATGACTCATATCTGACCACCCATCTGATAAAATCGTGCACCATGTTTCTTTCGAAGACTCTTTGATCTTCATCAATCTGTTTGTCGCCCTTTATTTTGATCTCTTGATAAGAGTGGTCCTTATAGTCTCAGAATTGGGAGGTACATATCATTTTCCAAAATCTGCAATCATCTTACATGCATTGATAAAATAAGGGCTTCTGGCCACGTTAAATGGGATTGTAGATTCAAAAGACATGTCAGCCACAGCATCATCAACTTCTTGCTTCTGTATGGGCTTCCAAAGAGAATTTAATGTTGTTGACCCACTTGATTTTACTAGTTGAGATGAACTTCTAGTTCCAGCCATGCTTGAAGAAAATGGGGAAATGGGGCTGTAACTCATTGCAATCTTTCTTTGAATGCATTGTCTTTTCTTTTCTTTCACCTTCTTGGCCTTTTTTATTCCGTCATAATCCTTTCCTTCTTGCTTCTGTATGGGCTTCCAAAGAGAGTTTAATGTTGTTGACCCACTTGATTTTTCTAGTTGAGATAAACTTCTAGTTCCAGCCATGCTTGAAGAAAATGAGGAAATGGGGCTGTAACTCATTGCAATATTTCTTTGAATGCATTGTCTTTTCTTTTCTTTCACCTTCTTGGCCTTTTTTATTCCGTCATAATCCTTTTCAAGTATCTCCTTGAGTTCTGCAAACACTTGGTTGCAGCCTTCAACACCACCTCCTTTACCATTACTGATAGAAAGTAGGTGGTCCATCATTCTTGTTAAAGACCCAACAAACCCAACATTACATAATTTGCATTTTCAAATGTCTCTCGATGGACCCATCTAGTTTCTCCACATGTTTCCATCCTTCAACTATTGATTTTGGAGGTGCTATGGCAAATGTTTCTACATTGTTTGTTTGCAGTTGCATATTATGATTCATGGCATACTAGTCTAGACTCTACAGGCTACAGGCAACAGCTACAGCTATAGCCTATAGTGATTAAATAAACTATAAAACTACAAATGAATACAAAATTTCTAAAAACAACTAATATGGCTAGACTTCTAGTATAAACTTACTAGTGACTCGATGAGTTTTAGGCACAGGTGACAGAAATTAGAAGTTTGAACAGCGAACACTCAAACCTGTAGCCTGTAGTTTGTTATGTGGGCCACAAGCCTCTTGATCTTGATCACTAGAGATGAAAACAATCTCAAATGTTTTTCCTCTTTCCTTGAGTTTGTTGTATAACCATGGCTATTAGTAAGGGTTCTTGAATTTGTGGGAAGATTGCAGGGACATGGGTATTTTTTTAAAATCAAGGTGTGGTCTGTTACCTCGGACCTGTATAAGGCTTAAGCTTTGGAGTGAAACCTCGGCAAGGGTGCACCAATGGGCAAAGAAATATAGAAAAACTATGTCATGGGCCACAGCTATTCTCTATAGTCGACTTCTAGTATAAACATACTAGTGACTCAATGAGTTTGAGGCACAGGTGACAGAAGTTTGAAGTTTGAACAGAAAACACTCAAACCTGTAGCCTGTAGTTTGTTATGCGGGCCACAAGCCTCTTGATCTTGGTCACTAGAGATGAAAACAATCTCAAATGCTTCTCCTCTTTCCTTCAGTTCATTGTATAACAATGGCTATTAGTAAGGGTTCTTGAATTTGTGGGAAGATTGCAGGGACATGGGTATTTTTTTTAAATCAAGGTGTGGTCCGTTACCTCGGACCTCTATAAGGCTTAAGCTTTGGAGTGAAACCTCAGCAAGGGAGCACCAATGGACAAAGAAATATAGAAAAACTATGTCGTGGGCCACAGCTATGCTCTATAGCCGACCACCAATATTCCAAAGCTCCCATTGCCAAATTTGCAAGCTGAACAGTGTGGCAGAGGGTTTACAAAAGTCTCAACTCTCAAACTGTGCAGCGGAGGGTTTACTCGGAGTCTTAGCTTGTGCAGCGAACTCACGAAGTGAACTGTGTGGCAGAATGAATTATGTGTCAACCTATTGAGTAAATAGATTATAGGGTTAGATTACCCCTTTTTTTTATTAAAATACCAAAAACACACCAGCGAACCTAAAAAAAATCGACTTGAAATTCGGCTTTTGATTCGAATTCAACAAGGGTTCGGGTTCGGGTTCGTTGAGGTTCGACTTGAGGTTCAATGAACCAGAATGAACGTGCAAATTTTTTTGAGGTTTGCTGAATTTCGAACCTCAAGGTTCAAATTCAGTGAACCATGTGACATAGGGTTCAATAGACTCATCTAGAGGAGAGTGAGTAGGGCGATCAAGAGGGTCCTTGAAGATGGCACCAAGGCTGAACTAGGCTCACAAGCAGAAAAAAAGATCATCAAAGCAAACACCTCTATTAAGTATCACCTCTACAGTGTGGGGTACATAAAGGTGATAACCTTTTATATCCTCTAAACCACTGACAATACAATTTGACTCTTGGGTTGTAAATCTTTGTGCTTCACATCAAGAATGTGTGCCCATGGTCAAAAACCTGATAATTGCTAACATCTAGCTTGTTTCTACTCCATGCTTCTTCCGATGTTCCATTCTGCATAGCCTTAGTAGGAGTGCAATTCAGTTCGTAATTGGCACAGTTAATGGCTTCAGCACAAAACTTGGCAAGCAAATTCCTTTAAGGTTTGGTTCTTTCTCTCGACCACATCGTTCTGCTACAGTGTAAAGGGGACAGTGTGCTGCATATGGATTCCTTCTGAAGAACAGAAACCAATGAACTTGTGTTAACATATTCACCTCCATTGTCTAATCTACATCTCTAAATGTGATGACCAAATTGTTTTTAAACTAGAGCCTTCAAGGACAAAAACTTAGCGAAAACTTCACTTTTGCGGGTAAGAAAATAAACCCAAGTGTGTCTGGAAAATTCCTCAATAAAGTGCAAAATATATTTGTGACCAAAAAAGGGAACGAAAGGCAAAAAAGAACCAAACAAGTCATAATGAACAACCTCCAAAGGTGTCGATGCACACCAAGAGGCACCTTTGTCAAAATTATCTTAATGATGCTTTTCGAGCACACAACTTGAACAAACAAAATCCTGGCAAGAAATGAGAGGAAGGCCATGAACCATTTTGTTCTTACATTACTGTTGCAGTGAACAGTGATTTAAGTGTCCAAACAACACAAGAGTCAATTGAAATCATCAATATGAGCATCAAAAACATAAGTGAAGATGACCCAAAACTGTCAAACTTTTACAATCTACAAAACTCATCGACACTACCTGAAGGTATCACATGCTAAGGATCACGCAGATCTTTGATTACAACATTGTGTGGCAAAAACTCTATAGCTATGCCTGCACCAGAATAGGTTATTTGATAGACGGATAGAAGATTGCAAGCATAAAGTACATGGTTAAAAACACCATCATCTATCTGAAGTTTGAACAGTTCATGATCCTATGACTCCTAAGGATTGTTGGTGCATAATTATTTGTGCACATATAGTAATTAGTTATGCACAATATTATCTGTGTAATCATCAAAAAGAAGCATTGGAATTATCAAGATAAAGTTGACTCACTTTAGTTAACTTATCTTGATCTTACGCATTGATGGATCCCGAGTTAGAAGTAAGATTAAGTTGGAGCATCCAACTATTTAGGCATAGCTAGTTGAGTTGTGGCATAGTGAGTTGCAAATAAGTCAGCAGTTTGCAGGCAAGCATCTACTCTATAAAAAGGACTTAGGTCCTCATTGTACATAGTTGATTGAGTTGAGAAAATAATTGAGCTTTCCCTTTGCTCCCTGGAAATTTCCCTTTCAAGGATTTTACAACGTAAAATCTCATGTCTTTTGTGACTTTGTTGGTCCACAATAATCTTGTGACCATGTGCAATTTCAAACATGGTATTAGAGCAGTTGTAGACTAAACTCCGATCAATGAACAGGTTAGATTCTTGACTTTTGCAAACCAGTTACATGGGTGCTTTTCAGAGCCACAAATTCTAGTGACTTTTGAAGTTGATATCACTACACAGTTGTGCTTGGAGCAATCAAATTATCCAAAAGCGCTTCTCGTTTCATCGAAATTAGGCTTTGAATGCTCCATAATTGCAAACCTGGCTCATCCACAACTTGGTATTTCTCAGCTTGATTTCGAAAAAAAAAATTCACAATTTCAATGAAAAATTAAAAAAAATTGAGACAAGACTAGTTTCTTCGATACTCGATCTTTTGTTTGTAGAAAGCCCGCTGTTTAAATCCTTTTTTTACAACTCCCTGATACCTCAGTCCCCTTTTTCCCAATACCGAACCCTCTTGATGCTTTTATTTCCAGAAGCCTCTCCCACTCTAACAACACCTTCATTGGAATCAACACCAACATCCACTTTTCCAACACCCCCCCTCATCCTTTATTGTTGCCCCAAGTCTCCAACGAGGCGTCCTTTTTTGCTACAAACCCACTACCCATCCAATTGATGCCCACACACATGATTTCCACTTGTTGTCGGCTACCCATCCCCTGCCTGTTGAGATTTGGGTACCTTGGAAAGTGGTCCCCTTGTGTTTGTGAGTCTCTAAACACAAAGGGGGAGACTATTACCCTTATTACTTTACTTTATGTTCTAATTTCACGTTGACTTAGGAGTTCAAGTCAAAAGTGAAATATGTCACTTAAGTTATTAAAGTGACATTTAATTCACTTTGTGGGTGAGTTAAAGGACATGAGGCGAACTAAAGAAAGTGGATTTCCTAAGTGAGATTTTTGGATTAAATCTCACATTGATTAGACATGGCTATATTGGATCTAGACCATTGATCTTTTAGGGTTTGGCCAAATAGAGGCTAAAGGAAGGAAAAGGGTAAGGAAGAGATTCATTCTTCACTTGAGAGAGTTGAGAGGAGAGGAGGGCGCACAAGGTAGGAGGCATTGCTACTTGAGCTTGGAGGGTGCATTGCATGTGAGGAGGTGCTTCCATGGAGTTGGGTGCATTCACATGAAATAGGACGCATTCTAAGCTAAGGGGCGCACTTGGAGGAAGGAGGCCATAGGGCTTCAACGAGGGTGCACCATAGTTCATGAGAGTATTCATGGAGGAGGAGGGGCGCACTATCTTGAGGGAGCCTTAGGGAGAGG
>JZKD02S2247223.1:0-13931 GCA_000966675.3 Picea glauca
AATGGTATGACAAGCACTATCCATCTAGGATAGTTTCACCAACAATTTCCTTTATCTTCATCTCGTTATTCCTCATACAAGCATGGGTCTTTCTTCAAGGGTTGACATCAATGACGGAGTGGGATGAGTAGGTATTTGAGGTTGTTTAGGAGGAACACTATTTTGAGTAGTGTTGTTGGGTTGAGGAGGATGAGGAATTAATTCAAGTTGCTAAACATTTTGTGGCATCCACCCTTGTAGAGTTTGACTCCACTAAGGGTTTTGTTTTTTAGGCATGCTAGGAAAGATGTTTCTACAAGAAATGTACAGTTTCTACAGGAAACGCCTACATGAAGCCAAAAATAATCCTAGAAAGATAGTGTATGTCTTCTAAAGAATCAACAAATCTAGACTATAATAAAAATGGAATATATATAAGGTTCTTATCCTTGGAAAGACACCCAAGAGTGTTCCAATAGGTTGTTGAATCTTTCTACAGGATACCTACTGTAACTAACTAGTTAATGATAACTTGACGGAAAAAATAATTAATCATGAAAAACTACAATAATATTCAAAATAAATGAAATGATAACTAACCACTATCTTAACATGCAAAGAACTAAATAAATTGCAAAAGGGTCATTGAGCCCTCTTGGATGGTCCCTACCCAAGAAGCATAAGGAACCTTGAAAAAATATAATAAGCTAAAAAAAAGACCATCTTTATTCCATTAACATGAGTAGTACATCAAGAGAAAAAATTATCTAAGTCTCCAACAAAAGTCTTCAGAGAAAAAACTCAATACAATATTATAAAAAATATGTCTCCTTCTCTCCTAAGATAGAGGTCTATATGTAGACTTGAGAGTTTGACCTCATTGCTTAGATTGAGGAAATAGGGGATCTTAGTCAATCCCATCTCAATATTGAAATTTTTCTAGTCAGGAGTGGATATTAATGAACAAAGAGCACTCTAGAGGTAGGTGGGGACAAGGTCCCTTGATTCTTGGCTGACAACACTCCGAGGGAGACAAAATCCCTTGTTTTTAGGATGTTGGAGCCCTTAAGTTCTTGAATCATGGAGTTCGATCTAATTGAGGCTACACACATCTTCTCGCATATATATTAGAGCAAAAGGTATGATATACATGAAAATCCACCTCAAAACAAATTTACTAAGAAACATGCAAAAATATTCATGACTTAAATATGGTCAAAAAAAAGTATTAAGTCATATTATGGTGGGAAAATGTGCCTAAGATGAGCCTTTGAGATAGAAAATACTTGGGCTTATAAGTACCTTATTTCGGTATATTTCAATATAAAATTGAATAAGTGAATGTTTATTTGTAAATTGTGAAATAAAATCTAAAATCTACAGACCACACACAATGACCACACATTGATTGAAGGTAAATAACACACATAAATAAATAAATAAAACATAAATGGAAATGAATTAAAATTCATCTACTCTACTTATACTACTATAATGAGTCATGGATATCCATGCCCTTTTAACTTATAAATTACATTAATAAAAAATAATTGAACTAAATTGCATTAAACTAAAAATAAAGAATAATTGGAATAGAAATGAGAATGGATTTTATTATTATGAATAATGTCTCCAATACATTTGATCTCCTCCAATTCCAAACTCTATATTTCTCCTCTTCAAGCATCCCCACAACACTCTAAGTCTTCTCCTTTTATAGAGAGACTAATATGACAAACTCTATTAATTACTTGGAGTGGAAATAGAATCTAAGAGTGGACTTAGTATCTAATTCCATTTTAGTTGGAAATAATCCCAACTTAATAGAATTACATGACCAATACAAGGAATTAAAGTAGTATTTAGTTCTACATTAGTTGGAAATAATCCCAACTTAATAGAACTACACTAAATAACCAAAATATACATTCAAATGTATTTACATTCTCACATCTCATTAGTTGGTATCTAATGCCAAATTTTATTATTTCATAGCTTACCTTATTAATTGGAATATAATTCCAACTAATATAATTATTTTTCTATTTTATGATTTATTTATGAGATAGTTAGAGCAATATTTATTCGACCAATAATTGTCACCATATGGATTGTAACTACTAGAATAATTGTGTGATATCTAGGACATCTTCAAGCTGCTGGAGTAACCACATAACATATGGATCATCTTCAAACTGCTAGATATGGATTTTGTGGTGCTATGTTGGATGTTACATGAAAGCTTCAAAATCCCTAACAACTTGAAGCAAATACTGTTATATATCTTCTAGGTAACTTTGGTACTTCTAAGTTATCAAAAATAAAGAAAATATCACAAAACAATATTTATCTACCTTAATTTCTCTTGATCAAATAAACCTTGTATAATTGTGGAACAAGATGTTAATGGAGGTTTGTTTCATTAAAAGGGTGAAGAAAAAGGTAGATAAGAGGGTTAATTAATAGTTAAAATGATGTCAAAATGGAGACCCAATAATGTAATTTCACAATTGTGCTCACTAGATGTTCAAACCTATAGACCCTCTACTCTCATGGATATCCAAAAAGTTATCAAGAATAATTCCAAGGTATTTGGAGAGATGCCTAAGATTCTTCTATGTTCTTGAGACCATGACAATGATATTCATTTGCAACTAGGAAGTGCACCACCTAACATTAGTCCTTACAAGTACCCTTATGCACAAAAATATAATATTGAACATATGGTTCAAGAAATGTTAGAGGATGACATTATTCAACCTAGCCAAAGTGCTTTATGTTTATTAGTGGTGATGGTTTACAAAAATTAAATTTTCATGGAACATGTGTCTAGATTATAGAGAGATAAACAAAATGACCGCTAAATACAAGTTTCCTATTCTTGTCATGTATGAATTATTAGATAAATTTCAAGGAGAAATTTTCTTTACGAAATTGGATCTCCATTCTGGATATCATCAAATCATAATGATGGAAGAAGACATATCCAAAATATCCTTTAGAACACATGAAGGTAATTATGATGTTTTGGTGATGTCAAGTTTGTCCTGACTAATGCACTTGCCAGATTTCAAATCTTGATGAATTATATTTTCAAACCCTTCCTCAAAAACAATGTGTTCTTGTTTTTTGATGGTATAATAATATACAATAAATCGTGGGAAGATAATGTATGACATGTTGACATGGTATTAAAACTATTGGAAGAGAAACAAATATATGTGAATCCTTCTAGGTGTTTCTTTGGGGTTAAAGAAGTGGAATATTTGGGTCATATTGTATCTCATGAAGGTGTCAAAGTGGACCCTAAAAAAATTAGATCTATGATGGAATCAATAATTCCAAAAACCTTGAATAATCGTAGAGGATTCTTACCTGATTAATGGGATATTACCACAAATTTGTTAAGAAACATGGTCAAATAGAAGAAATTCTAACAATGTTATTAAGAAACAAGTGATTTTATTGGACTCAAGAAGAAACCAAAGATTTTGAAAAACTTAAGCAGACTACATGTACAATTCCTATCCTACCCATGCCCTACTTCACAAAAACCTTTGTTGTGAGTGTGATGCCTTAGGGCATGGCATTGGTGCAGTTTTAATGAAAGAAGGAAGGCCCACTTCCTTTGAAAGAAACTAACTTAAAAGAAACAACTTAATAAAGCCCATTTATGAAAAGGAAATGTTGGCCACATTAGATGAACTTAATAAATGGTGCTCTTACCTAATAGGAATACACTTCAAGGTAAAACAAAATCATGATAGTTTGAGTTAAGAAATAGAACACAATCAAGACACAATAACTTGGAAAAAAATTCTTTAATATATATTCTCTCCTCAATCTCATGACATTACCATATTCATTCCAATGATAAACGTTTATCGTACATGTATGTAACCACCTCAAAAATGACATTTAATCTCACATTGATACTTCATCAAGAGATAAGGCTAGGAGGAGGAACAATAGGGAGTCATAAGCTAACAATATCACCCTCAATCAAAAGTATAAACAATTATACTAGAAAGACACCAAGAATCAATGTATGAATTGGTATTATCTCCAAGTATTCATTTTGAAACTCCTAGGGTGAGCATTAATGAATATCATCCTAAAACTTCTATTTTTTTTCCAATCTATGATGAGCCTAGGGCAGGGCCAAGCCCAATGTTGGATGGAAGAACAATCTTCCCATGAGTGAGAAGTTGTCACTAGGATTGTGTGAGACTTGGTTGAGCTTGGATGCCCCATGAGATAGTTATATTTCCCCACAAATGGATCCCAACCTCAACCCCTCCCCATGATATCTGAACCAATGACCTAATGAGGACTAAACCCCACACAAAACAACTGATCTACACCTCATGGGTTACTTTCCTCTACTTCTATATATTTTTTGTCAACTTCATATATTTTACTATCATCCTCATCTTCATTTGAAACCTTGTACTGAGGAGAAGTATCAAATTTTTTGGAAGCTTCTCTTCCGGAACCTTATTGAAGAGAAGGAATGATAATTAAAATAAGGGAGATAAAAATAGAGGCTAAAGATAGTATCTAATCAATTTCATTTGAATCACAATCTTGTTCAAAAGTCTGAAGAAGTGAGCAATTAAGTAAATGAGAAGTTGTTGGATCGAACTCTTGAAGGACGATAAAACTATTGCATGTTTTCTATAGTATACAAGTCTGACCTATCATAGGATTGTTGCAACTTATTTATCTCAACGATTTTATAAAAGTGCATGGAAGTGGCTCAAGTAAGGGTTTATGATATTTTTCATGAAGAAAACAATGAAAATTCAACACGTGGATAAGGGAATTAACTAAATTTCACAACACATTTTAACAAAGCTTCAATATATATTTTTTTCTATTAAAAGGAATTATACGGGATATTCTATCCTATATGAGCCTCAGTTCATTGAACTACATCAACCCTAACTGATCAAACTACTCATCAACCATTATAAAAGAAACAACAAGAAAGCAGTCTAGGAGAGAAAAATGTTTTTTAGAGGAGGTATGTTGAGAGTTTTAGCACTCTGTAAATTTCCTAGAGGTTGAAAAAAGAAGAAATCTACAAGGTAACCTTAACCAACCACTTTTAAAGCTGGGATCTAGCCCTTCCAGCATCAGAGAGGGATCTCTCTATGTGATTTAGCTTTGTTTGTCAATGTAGAGTTTAGGCTAGGTAAAGGCACGAGTTTTGTTTTGTTGTAAAAGGGTTTTTGAATTGGTTGGGACTGTTTACACCTCCATTGGGCTATGGGGTTTGTATCTAGTAAAATCTAAGATGCAACCAGAAATGCTGAAGAAATCCTTCACAAGGTGAGATAACACATTCACTGGATCTTTAATAATTTAAATGATGATCAGAAGAAAAGATAAGGGAAACAGCTTCAACTAACAAGCACTTAAGAATCTCTTAATTGAAGATATTCAGAAGATGAACAATAAAATATTTAGAATCGGAAACAGGGTATCAAAGATAAATCCTGCAACATAACGCTATACGTAAAGATTAGTTATCGAAAGACAAGATGATTACAGAGTAAGGAAACATTTAACTGAGAGAATCACGTCACCAGTGAACATGCGTAGGAATCCTGTAAAGTACTTCTTCTTTATTAATGACAGATCTCTTCAAAAATAGTACATCTTGATAGTAACAGGGTGTGTGAATCAACAACCCTCAATACATTGAAAAATGAAGTATTTATAAGTCAAAATACAAACGTTCCTGTCATAACTGATCAGGACGTGTCCATTCTATTTTTAGCATAACTAACTTAACTAATCAAAAACTGTTTGGTGACTCATCACAACTGTTTGTTGAGCTTCTGGGTAGGCCGTTGGCGAGGTGTCTTCTCAACCTCTTCTGACTGGACAGGTGACTGGATCACGATAGCTCATCTGCTAATCTCGCAGATCGCACAGCTCCTCCCATCTGATATGACCTGGCACTATGATTTTAAGCAATCTCCTATACACTTCATCCATATCCGTGTACTTAGAAAATGTGGGCTTGATGACGAATATGTGCTTAATTTCATGTTGGATATCAATATCCAACTACAGGGCTTCTATGAATGATTTTCTCATGATACTCCCTTATACCCCTGCAAACTTGGAACTAGACGCTTCAGTCAACTTCTTCTTAAAGTCAGGGAGTGTCATTAATTTATCATTGATGACCTTCATACCAGGCAGGCCTTTCCTCTGCAGAGCATCTATCTTGTGGAAAAACCTTTGCACTCCTTGATCCATAACTTGGATTTTCTTCTCAAGCTGAAGCATGAGGCCTCTTTTGGTCAGAATTCTTTTCACCTCCAGTATAGTTTTTTTCCTGTCCTCGATCTTCAATTCTTCTAATTCCTCCCTGGTCTTTGAATTCAGGAACCTTATGATTTCATTAGCTTGGGCTGGCATGTCTCCCAGCTCTGTTCTGATTTTTTCCACAGCTTGTTTGGTCCTCTTGAGCAAATCATTTTGCTCAAACATGATTTGAAACATTGGCCATATTTCATTTACGGACTTGGAAATATCAATCCATATCACCTCTTTGGCCTCATCCAGAGTCTTCCTGGCCAAGGTCTGCTTTTGGAGCTGCTGTAGCTCCTTCTTGATTTGATCATTCACCTGTTTCTCTCTGGACAGACTTGTCTGGAAAGAAGTCTTCAGCTCTTGGAGATTCTCCACCTCTTTCTTAAGCCTGCTGATTTTAGACTCTTGCAGGTTCATTCTCTCCATGGACTTGGCCAGGTCTGTTGCTCCTTCTGGTAAGGGCAATGATGTTGCAGATCGAATGACTGTCACTGTTGTTGTGCTCAATCCTGCAATGGGGATGGCACTCAATGGAATTCCTTCCATTGGCATTGCCTGTTCTTTTTCCTTTAACAGTCTTTCCATCTCAGCCTCCATCTCCTTCAACTGAGCATTCTTCTCAAGGAGTAATCTTAACATCTCATCTTTTTCACTTTCCTTTTCAGCTATGTCCTTTGCTTGTGGGTCCTCTGTTGGAGGAAGCTTTAGCTGTTTTCTCAATGAGGCGATGTCGGCATTTTTATTTTTAATCATTTCCTTGGTAGCCTTGACGTTCGCCGGGTCATAACCAATCTTGGCGACCAGTTCTTCCAATGTATTTATCCTGTTGTCTTTCGCGAAGGAAGATATTTTTTCTAGCTTCAGTTGAGTCTGGGTATTGCTCAATGCTATCCGAAACTTAGATGCAGAAGTTGAAGCGTGGGCCAAAGTGTGGAAAATCATCTCCCCTGTTTGCTTGTGCAGATCCGTCTGATCTGCCGGATGCACATCCTTTGTTTGAAACTCAAACGTGGCCCTCTTGTAGTCAAACATTACCTTGGGATCAACCACTTGTGCTTGTAGAAATGCCATATGCATCCTACCCTTTTCTGTATCAAACGCTGAAAGGAGTCTATGCTGGGCTGTGGATGACTGCTTCTGGAACTGTGCATAGGTTCTACTTGTGAGCGTCTGGTTCTTTTTCATGATCAAGTCATATTTTTCAAAAATGCCCAGCTTGGGCCCAGTCTTGCTTGGTAGAGTATCCAAGGGAGAATCAGTGGTTTTTAATGCCTTTGTTACTTCCTTAAGCTGGCTAGAGCCAAAGGGTAGAGTGACTTGCTTGGCCCCCGTGGTGGTCACTGTGGTAGTCACTGTGGAAGCTTCTACTGTTGTGTCGGGAGTTGAGACTGTCTTCGGCTTCTTGGAGTGAATGTGGCATTCCTCTCAAAACACCTCAGTTAAAGGAGGAGACGACTCCTGTCAGGGCCTCTTCTCCTTGAGGACCTGAGGTGTGGTAGCGGGTAGAGCGCTTGTTGAGGGCGCCTTTTGTTCCAAGTCTAACAAAGTATCGGGTAGCCATACTGCCTGATTCGCGAATTTTTCGATGTCTGTCTTGGGCTCGTGAGTATACAGGGTATTTTTGTTTTTTGCCCTCATGTTTGAAATGATTCCATGCGGATCATAGTGCCAGATGAAACTCGTAGAGAATTTCATCTCCTTCAAAATTCGATCTGCTTCTTCCCCTGCGCCTCGGCTGTTGCAGATGAAAGGACCAATTTGACCCTTGATTCTCAGCTGCTTCTTTTTCTTAAGGGAAACAAAATGAATATCGTCAGAATTCATAATCTGCCTTATATATTCTAGTGCGAATATCCTTACCGGTACATATCGAGGCAGTTTATAAGGCGCCAATTCGCATCCAAAGATTCTGATTTCTGTGTGATTCTGGCATAAATACCAGTCTCCTGTTTGAACGTTGTCCGAGAGGTGGAGGATCCTCTGGACCTCATCATTAATTCGTGGCTCAGGCATGCCATGCAACATACTTACCACAGGGTGGTAAAACTGGTCAATGAACGTTGTGAAGTCGTATTCAATAGAATTGTGTTTCAGGAGAGAAGTCCACGCTGTGACTGGCTGGGGCTTCCCGTCGGCGTCCATCTTCTGCATGGAGAAGTTGAACCTGTCGGCTTGGAAATAGAGGAACATGTAAGCCAGAATGGATGAATACCTAAACATGCCTTCGGTGGTGAAATTGACGAACTGCTCATGGATATTATGGGCGAGGAAAGTGTTGTAGTCAAACTGCGTGGTCAGTTGTTCATCATTTGAGAAGATAGATAGAAATCCCAGGATGGGCTCGTCCACCCACTGATCAGAATAGTACCCAAGCAGGGCACATAGGCATGAAATAATCTGATTCCCTTTGGTGGAAAACATAGACGAGGGGTACGGTGGATTGGTGGACGAGAGTGGAGGATGATGTCCAGGGGCGACGAGGTGTCAGACAGCATGTGGGGGATGGGACTCATGAGCCAATAGGGCAACGACACATGTAATAAGGGGCCCGCCATAAGGGAGATTCATTCTGGACCCCCCCCCCTTTGATTAAAGGCAGAATACCAAGGGGGGTCCGAAATCCTCCATGATCCGTTGATCTGCGCACTGGATTTCTGACCGCAGATCTTTGCTCGCTTTTTAATACCCATTCCAGACCCCCCCCCCTCCATTAAAGGTAGAACGGAGGGGGGGGGGGTCTGGAATTCGATGTGAACTGTTGATTTGAGTGCTCAGTTTAGTGTCGTCCAGATGTGCACCTGCGTTATTTTCAATTTCGGACCCCCCCCTCCATTAAAGACAAAATGGAGGTGGGGGTCCGGAATCCAATATGAGTTGTGGATTTATGCGCTCTTTTCTGGACCGTCCAGATCTTTGCAAATATTATCGTCGATTCCGGACCCCCCCCCTCCATTAAAGGCAGAACGGGTTTTGGGGTCCAGAATGCTACATGAACCGTTGATCCAAGCGCGGTGATCTGAACCATTGAAAGGTGGACGAAGCATAAGTTGGGAGTGGCAAATGTCATGTGAAGGAAAAACTTAGGATTAGTGCTTTCTCATGGTTTTTATTCAATTTTGTCATAGACATCACCCAGGGGACCTTGTTCCAACTATCCTAAGGCAAGGAAGGACTTGATACTTCACTCTCTTCGGGTGGGTTTTATTTGGGCAAGGGAGGCCAAGAAACTTGTCTACATTCTAACCTTCCTTCGCACGACGAATAACCCAGGTTAGACTGTTGGGTTAAGACATTATTTTTCCTAAGGGATATCTGACCAGGATTAGACAGTCTGGTCAGACTTATTCACTAATTCTATCCCGGGGGCTATCTGACCAGGATTAGATGGTCTGATCAAATGTATTCACTACCTCTAACCTATGGGCTATCTGATCAGGATTAGACAGTCTGACCAGATGCATTCACTAGCCTATCAACATTGAAAGTTTAAAAGGACTTGATCATGTTTGAAAGGTATGACCAAGTCACTGTTATTGCATGGGGCTTTTTGTTTCCATTCTTTTATGCCCTCTTTTCTCTTTTTCTTTTTTCTTTTCTTTTTCTTTTCTTTTCTCTTTCTTTTCTTTTCTTTTTTCAAAAATGAAAAATAAATTTCCCAATAAAAAAATAGATACAGATAGTATCAATAATATCCAAGTCATGAGTTGATTCCCATAATTTATGGGGTGATAACAGGCGGCTCCACATGGGGATGGTACTTTCCCTGTTAAGTGTCAAGAATCCAGTTTCCTGTCATCCTAAACCAATCTGTCTAGTAATCTTCATTGGTCTGATTCTACAGAAAGTATTGAAGAACAATGATCAACAGCTTAGGGCCTTCTCTTCGGGCTTCAACAAACATACCGTCGTCCTTCACTCAGAAAAATGTAAGTAAAGACTGAGAATTAAAACCGGTATGTACAATGGAGAGTGGTTTATTCAAAACTCTTACTGGGGGGGAATATAATGCTTCAACATTCTGCCATTCACGGGTGCTTCTGGCAGATCTGACCCATCGGCATTGTTTAGCAAAAAGGCATTGTTTCCTCTGAAAGCTTGGATCATGTAAGGCCTTGTCCACAGATGATCAAATTTCCCATGCTTTCCCTTGTCCTCGTTCCTGGCATCCCATCTCAACACCAGGTCCCCCAGCTCGAAACCATCCTCTTTGGTTCGTTTGTCAAAGATCTTCTTAATGTTCTCTTGGATGACCTATGTTTTGTTGAAAACATCCTCTCTAGTCTGATGCAAATGAATCATTTGATTTATTCATTGCTGAGAGTCATTTGGTTCATCTTGCATATCTTGAAGTGACTTCATGACAGGGACTCCTAACGAAGTTGGGAAAACAGCCTCAGTACCATATACCAGCTGGTATGGTGACATACCAATGGACCTTTTGGTCGTCATTCTATCTACCCATAAAGCAAATACCAGCTTGTCATGCCATGATTTTTTATTCTCCTGCAATGTTTTCTTGATGATATTTACCAAGGTCTTGTTCGAGGATTCCACCAACCCATTCCCCTGAGGGTAGTAGGCTGTGGAATGTCCCAAGACAATGTGGTAACGACTGTAGAAATCAATAAGCTTCTTTGACCGAAAGGCAGCTGCATTGTCAGTAATGATCTTCCTAGGACAACCAAAACGGGATAAAATATTATTTTCAAGAAATTTAATAATAATAGCGTCAGTGGCTTGCCTGCTTGGTACAGCCTCGATCCATTTGGTGAAATAATTAGTGGCAGTGAGAATCCACCTATGTTGACCCGAAGATGGAGGGTGTATCTCTCCAATGAAGTCAAGTCCCCATTGTTGGAAAGGAGCCTCAACTGAAATTGGTTTAAGAGGTAAAGGAAGGAGTTTCCTTTTACCCCCAAAAAGTTGGCACTCGTGACATGCTGTTACTTTCTGATGTACATCTACAAACAGGGTGGGCCAGTAAAATCCAGCTCTGAGTATTTTGTTGGCTGTGACCTTCCAGTTCAAATGGCCACCACATTCACCTGCATGGAACTCCTGCAACACTTTATCAACTTCATCTTTTAGTAAACAATTTAGAAGAATACCTGCAGGATCTTTCCAATACAAATTTCCTTCTAGAATACAGAACTTCAAAGCTTTCAACTTTAAAAATCTAGCTTTAGTTTTAGTTAAACTAGGGGAGCTTGTAAATTTTGTAAAACAAAAATAAGGTCTGCATACCATGGAGAATTTAGAAAAACATCTTTAACATTTGGAGTCGCCATCTCGCCCTGTTCATCTGCCACGTCTAGAAAATTAATGTCAAGAGCTTGAAAGTTAGATTCAACCATCAATTTGGCAAGGCCTTGGCCTTTGATTAGCTTTGTGGGCTTAATTTCTATGTCGTATTCTAGAATAACTGCAATCCATTTTCCCCTTCTCCCATCAGGGTTGTCTTGTGTCAAGATATCCTTTACTGCTGTGTTCGGAACATAAGCTATGATGTGTGAATGAAGAATATAGACCTTGAGGTCCTTTATAGCCTTTACCAAAGCAAAAGCCTGCTTCTCCATAATATTATAGTTTAGGGCAGCATCTCTTAGGGCTTTGCTGAAGAAAGCAATGGGTTGTTCATACCCTTCACTGTTCTTCTGCAGTAATACAGCTGCTATCGTATGTTCAGAGGTGAAAGAAAAAAGATAGAAATCTTTAGCGAAATAGGGACTAATCAAAACTGGGGCTTCTGTGAGTGCTTGTTTGACTTGTTCAAAGGATTTCCTAGCTTCAGAGTCCCATTTTATCTTAGCGTCCTTTTTTAGCATGTTCATGATGTTTCGGAGGAGCTCAGCCAGATTAGGAATGAATCTTCGAAGAAAGTTAATTTGTCCTATAAATGACTGTAGTTCTTTAAGGTTTATGGGGTGTTCTATCTTTAGTATGGCCTCTATCCTGCTGGGATCAATTATGATTCCTTCTTTAGAGATGATATGTCCCAACAGTTTACCCTCTTCTAATCCGAAAAGACATTTCTTGGGGTTTAATGAAATCCTGAACCTCCTACACTTTTCGAAAACTCATCTAAGGTGTCGCAAGTGTTCGTCATCAGATTGGGAAAGGACAGTCACATCATCTAAATAAGCGACAATAAACTTACCTGACTCTTCAACGAAGGTGATGTCCAGTGCCCTCTGGAAGGTTTCTCCTGCGTTCATCATACCAAAAGGCATCTTCATGTACATGAAAGTGCCCCATGGGGTGGTGAAAGCAGTCTTTTCCTGATCGTCTGGGTGAGCTAAGACCTGGTTGTAGCCTGAGAAGCCATCTAGCAGGGAAATTCGACTAGACCCAACCACACTTTGCAGGAGGTGATCCATTTTAGGCAAGGGGTAATTATCCTTCAAGGATGCTTTGTTCAGATTTCTGAAATCTATGCAGAGTCTGATTTCACCGGTTTTCTTGCGTGTAGGGACTAAATTAGAAACCCACTTAGAGAAACGTAGTGGGACTATGATCTTGGCATCATACATTTTCTTGATTTCTTTTTCTATCAAAGGAAGCAACTTGGGATTTATCCTCCTAAGTTTCTGCCTAAACGGCTTCTGGTCTTCTTTTATGGGAATCCTGTGTTGTATAATGCTGGTGTCATAGGCTTTCAAATCTTCGTAGCCCCAGGCAAAAACGTCTGAATATTCTTTGAATAGTTCAATGTACTTAAGCTTTTGTTCTGGGGGTAAATATTTGGACAGTTTAATCATCTTGGGTTTCTCTTCAGTTCCTATATCGCAGTATTCTACTTCTTGCCCATGGGCTTCTAATTTGGGCTTCTTAGCTACGTCGTCATTGTCAAACAGATCTTCCAAAGGGACAAGACCTTTGGGTAAAACATTGCTTTTCAATTGCAAAACTTCAGCCTCTGGTTCGTCCTCTCCCATCTCTCCTGAATATACTGAATCCTCTGTATCTACTGTATTTACAGTATTAACACTAGCAATTTTAAATTTAGAGTTATTTACATTCTCGTTTTCATTTTCTAAATCTATGTTTGTACATTCAAAATCGTTCTTGCATTGCAGAAAATCCTCTATCTGATCGTCATTTCCAAACACTTGCCAATACTTGATATTATCAGGGACTGTCGGTCTGCATTTTACTTCAACAGTGTACGAGCGAGTTTGGCAGAAAGGAATCTTACAGGACGCAGCTGACGTGGCTAACCCGTCAGCCAGAATATTCTGTCCTCTCGGCATTACTTGCAAATCAACCTCGTTAAAACATTTCAAAGCATCAAGAATAACATTCTGGTAGGCTCTGAGGCGTGGATGTTTAGCCACGTATTCACCTTTAATTTGTTTAATAATCAATTCAAAATCTCCCCTTACCATTATTTGCTTAGCACCAACTTTTTTCAGCAACTTCATATCGAGCATCAAAGCTTCATACTCGGCTACGTTGTTAGTGTAGTGAAAATTTAACTTATAGGAATGATTTTCTGAATACCTTTTTCGGTGATTATGTAGCCAGACCCCAACTCCTGCTCCTTCTTTACTCACAGCCCCATCAAAATCCATGCTCCAGAAGTCAGCAGGGAACTCTTCAGTGATTTCATTTTCCATCTTTGC
>JZKD02S2247223.1:13941-28028 GCA_000966675.3 Picea glauca
ATTGTTTATTTATTACTACTCACTTTTGGATAATAATTCTACATTGATTTAACATTTGAAGAAAAAGGATTATAATTACATTATTACTGATTCACCCCCCCTCTCAGTAATCCAAAAGATGCCACAAAATGTTTAGCAACTTGCATTAATTCCTCATCCTCCTCAACCCAACAACACTACTCAAAATAGTGTTCCTCCTAAACAACCTCAAATACCTACTCATCCCACTCCAAATATGAATAACAAGCAAGTTCAAAATGTCTACAATAATGAAACAACTTATCAGACTTATTCATTATAAGTGCAAGAGATCAATATTAGATCAAAAAAGGTCCTACAACAACAACCAAAGGTCATACAAGATGTATAATATAAGAAAAAAGATACTACCCCACCCCAACCAAAAAATCATCCTTATCCTTAAAGATTAAATGAAAAGAAAACTTATACGTCAGAAGAGAAAGATCTTTTAGGAGAACTTAAGAGTTTGTGCATAAAGATACCCATATTACAAGCCATCAAGGATGTGCCCATTTTCAACAGATTTATCAAAGAAGAGTGCATTAGAAGGTGAGGGAGAAAAAGAAAAGATCTCCCAGCATAAATGTTATAGGACAACTAGTTGACCTTATGCTTGGGAAGTTAATTGTACCTAAGTACCTGGATCCAGGAATCCCTTTAGTGAATGTTCACATTAACAAAAACTTGATCTAAAGTAATCTCATAGATTTAGGGGATATCATAAATGTTATGACCAAATATACTATGTTCAAACTCAACCTTCATCGATTCTTAAGAGATACCCCCACTATTCTTTAGGTTGCGCCAGATATATCCAAAATCAAACCTGAAGAGATTTTGGAAGATATAATAATCTCTATTGATTCTTGGGAGTATCCTCCTGACTTCTCAGTCCTTCAAGCCAAGTCTCAATTGAATGGATACCCTCTTAATTTTGGGAGTCCTTGGTTGGCCACAACAGATGCATACATTAGTTGTAGAGAAGAAAACATGACTATAACTGATGGCCTATTCCAAAAACAAATTGCTCTTTATCCTCCTGCCCAACCTTTGATAACATAAAATCTCCCTATGTTGGTAGAATAAATAAGACCTGACATAAAAAAACTACCTATCCCATCTACACAATCAACATAGCCTTGTCTAGTAGTACAATTGATGAGGACACTTTCCTTGAAAAGTTTCTGCAAAACCAATATCCCTTTAATGTGAAAATTGAAGGAGTAAATTATGAGAACGGATATGAAATTTCTGCTAGAAATAAGATACAATTATGGATAGAATTATTCACTACTAATATTGAAGACTCATCTGTTAAAACTATACAGGTTGGCCCTGCAAAAACACTCAAAATCAACAATAAACTTACTAGTCAACAAGAACAAAAGTTATTAGATGTACTCACCCTTCATCCTTATAAGGGATTATAAGGGAATGGGAAGCATCCATCCTTCTATTTGTACTCACCATATTTATATCAAGGAGGACTGCAAACTTGTTAGGAAAGCCTAAAGAAGGATGAACCCTACAATGAAAGATATATTTAAACAAGAAGTTCAAAATTTGTTACATGCCATATTCATATATCCAATTTCAGATAGTGATTGGATCTCTCCTCTATTTATTGTTTTGAAAAAGAATAGGAAATGGAGAATATGTGTGGATTACTGAGAGTTAAACAAGGCTACAATAAAGGACCATTTCCCTTTACCCTTCATTGACCAAGTATTGGATGTATTAGTTGGGAAAGAATAATTTTCATTCCTAGATGGATTTAGTGGATACAACCAAATTCAAATCAGTCCTGAAGATCAGGACAAAACAACCTTTACTTGTTCCTGGGGAACATTTGATTACAAAGTATTACCATTTATCCTATGTAATGTGCCAACCACTTTCCAAAGAGAAATACTCAACATCTTTTCAGAAATCATTCATGATAAAGTTGAGATCTATATGGATGAATTTACCCCTTATGGGAAGTATTTTGATGAAACCTTAAAAAATATGGATAAATTTATCTAATATGATTATGATGAATGAAGGGATTGTGTTAGGACACCATATTTCCTCTAGAGGGATTGAAGTAGACAAAAATAAAGTTAAATCATCACATTACTTCCTACCCCTCTTAAAACAAAAGATATTGGAATTTTTCTTGGACATGCAGGATACTACGGGAGGTTCAACAAGGATTTCAGTAAGATAACTTATCCCATGTTTACCTTGCTATCCAAAAATGTATATTATTGGTGGATTTTAAATTGTCAACAAGCATTTGAGACAATAAAAGAAATTCTCTCAACTACTCCTATGTTACAACGTCCCAATTGGGCCCTTCCATTTCATATTCATACATGTGCATCAGACAAATCTATAGGAGAATTCTTGGGACAATATGAATATTAAAAAAATTATGCAATTTATTTCATAAGTAAAAATTTGGTTGGTGCAAAGCTAAACTACACTGTTATAGAAAAGGAAATTTTAGCAGTAGTTTATGCTCTAAATAAATTCAAAAATTGTTTTATAGGGTATAAATATTTTGTACATACAGATCATGTTTCCATTAGATACTTGATGATTAAACCTGACATGAATGGTAGAATGATTAGATGGTTTTTGTTATTACAATAATTTGATCTAATTGTTCTTGATAAGCCTGGAAAGTAGAATGTGGTTGCATATTTTTTGTCCAGCTTGAGCATTCCTACTAAAGAAGGAATTATTGATGATCAATTTCCAGATGAGAACCTCTTTTCCATATCAACACAAACCCCCTGGTTTGCTGACATAGAAAATTATATGACAACATGGAATTTTACTCAACATTTACCTGTCTCCTATAGAGAAAGTGTAACATACAAAATATATAAATATTAAGTGATAATAATCATAAATAATAATAATAATAAATAGTTATTAATTGTATAAGGGATGCATCCTTTCATGGATGGACACCATATGGGCCTTTAGGTTCTCTATATATTTGGCACTCTCAGTGTACAATCTATTCATCATATATTATCTATTTTATCTCATTATATACATTCTTATTCAATATATTTATTGTCTAGTACGGATTACAATTATTTATTCCATTTATGATGGATGTCCATTGTAAGAAACAGATTGGTTCTTTGCATTGGTATTAGATATTTGTTGTTCATCATGGCCATTGGCCATATAGGCTTGTAGCCTCATACAAAAAAAAATTCAAAGTTTCTCTTTTATCCAGGTCTTTGACCACGTGAGGGAATTTTTCCATTAAAAAAAAATCATCATAAAAAATTAGCATTGAAGAAATAATCTTTCAGTTGCAAGAAATTATAAGTTATTACTAGATATCAAGAAGAAAGAAAAAAAAATAAAAGAAAAAAAAGGGAGAAGAAAAAAGAAAGAAAGAAAAAGAAAAGATAGTTTAAAAGAAAATGTTCCAAAGAAGAAGGAAGAGTAAATTTTGATTTTATTGTTGGTGTTTTACAAGCCCGTGGTTTTAATAAACCATTGGCCCATGGAAAAGTAAGAAGAGATGGTATCATATCAAATATTCTGGAGTTAGAGGTTTCCACAAAAAGACAAGGAGGAAATGTTTTATAATAATTTATAAACAATACCATCATAAATTTATGTAAATAAAAGAAAAACATTTGATGGATTATTATATTTTTAAAAGTGAAGTGGATCTAGGAAAGTGAGGGGTAGTTGATAGAGAAAAATATAAAAAATAAAATAATATATTTGAAAGTTAAAGGATTTAAAAGAAAAGAAAGTGAAAAGTGTATTGTTTTAAAAGTGGGTTCTTGAAATTCATACATTTATCATTTATTAAAAAAATAAGAAGTGAACTATGACATCTACAAAGAAAACAATTTCGGCAAAATGACCCTATTGCTCAAAAGAGGAAGAGTATGAAAGGGGCCTTATGAATGGAACTCTCCCTTGTCCATATTGGAAAAACATTTTTACTTTAGTAGAAAATCAAGGTGACACACATTGGGAAGTGAAAATAAAAGAATTAGAGAACCAACTAATTCATTATCAACAACACAACAGAAATTTACAATTTCAAGTTGGGTTGGAGAAAATGCTAAAAAACCAAAAAGAGAGACAAAAACAAAATATTGAGGGAAAATTACTATAAAAAGACAAAGACATTTCTTACTTAAAAATTCATAACCAAAAGTTATTGGTACAAAGTTGGTTACTTATTCTTCTTTCTTGACCATCTGATTTATTGACCCAAGGTTCATGTCTTTCGGGTTTTCAACAAAGCCTCTAAAAATATCGTCCCTCCTGGTAAACCAGAAGGCAACACAGTACACATGATGCACTGTGTAGTCTCACCCGAGATAGCTTTAAATGGGTGGTTGTAAGACTCAGGTGTTTACAGCCTAGGATTGAGTATGAGATAGGGGATTGTTACTTAGAACCATCTACTATGAATTGTGATTGCAATCTATTATTGTTCGTGGTTATGCATTTATCTTCCATAGTTTATTTCCTTAAAAACACAATCATAGTTCATAGAAATATATTAACTCATTCATTAAGCATAACAATTAACTGTTGAAAGAAGACAAAGATATGCATGCATTCATCACATTACACAGATATTACCATGGTTCACCCCCTCCTGGGCTACATCCACAAATATTTATCTCTTGTCTCTTTTATTATGGTAGTTCTGCATACTTGGCGCCGCGCGCTTACAATTCTTCTCAGATGGGTAATATCTATATGAGGCGAACTAGATCGCACAAGGCTCCACAGCCTGCAATCTAATACCTAGATCTTCCTTCTCTTCTCTATTCTAGATCAATAACTTACAAAATAGTTCATAACAATATTACACAACGCATCAACTCATACATCTCTCATACAAAACAACGAACTAATAAGGGACTAACCAACTGAATTGAATCGAACCGAACCCTTATGATATCTATGTATCTATATTTATATCTATCGAGCTCTTCAACCGTTTACAATGTATTAACAAAACCCTAACCCTACCAATGCTCGGTCTTCCTCCCATGCGCACGTGTTGTTCTTCCTCCAGCTGTCGCTTTCCTTGTGCACTCTTTCTTGCATGCACGTTTGTTGTTCTTCCTCCAGCTGTTACTTCAGTTTTTGCATGCTTTCTTTCCCCACGATCATCCTTMTTTCCACTTCGGCCTGGTGMCAATAGGCCCCCAACACTGACATGTGACTCGTCCYGATTCACCTAATCCTTCTGAGATTMCTCGATCTCCTTGGTGATTGTCTAGAAMTTTTCCTTGAGCTCTACTACTTTTGTCATTGCCTGTGTGGTCTTCTCCTTGATGGTGTCCACTACCTGGACTGCCACTTCATCGCTCAATAATCYTGCACATTCTTCTTRGGTYTGTGCTATCTKTGTTTTARCTCCCTCTTCCTGTGTGATTACTTCTACTACCTATTCCTRCAATGGCTCTATTTGAKCCCGACGGTCCTGTTTCCACGTTTGCGCAGTGATAATTTTTTCTTGTATCTTCTTCATCTCTTGCATCCATTTGACTCGTTATGGGATTGGTATTCTCTTATGCCTMTKCTTGAGCTCTTGGATCACTTCATTGATCCTTTCCTCTTCCTTGTCCCAGTGTTGGACCTATGGATCCTCCTCCAACCTTGTCYAAAGTTGCACTGCTTTATCGAACAATTCAGCTACTATGCTAACCTGCTACTCTATCTCCTACAACTGGGTTGTTGCTTCCTKCTTCCTTTTCTCCTTCATTGCTGGTGGAGTGGTGKGTATGAACTTCTCTTGGAGACTCTCKATCTCCTTTTGATATTGCTCAATGACCTGCACAATCTGATCGATCTTTTCWGCTACTGGGAGTTCATTTCCTTGTGYARTGTTTGGGAGTTTRTMAAAAATTCCTCCCACTCTTCATTCCAATTCGTTCCTACATTCTTTTTCCTCCTGAGTTTCGAAATTGGCCTGCTTACAAAMTTTTTCCAGTRCCTCCCGCTTCTTTGTTKCTTGTTGTAKCTCRACTAAGTTTTTGTGTGCCTGAGACTATACCTCRTGGTCAATGCTAACCTGCAACTTGTGTAGTGCCCTTTATGGAATYCGTGTCAATACCAATTGGAYGTGGTTTAAATACTTCAAGGGTGTCTGCCCCACGATTTCATCCATGTGCAATATGCTAGGTGTGATGTAGATCATTRTGTTTGCATGTGGAAGTGAGTGGATTGGGTCTCCTTCTTCTACCTCCACTCTTTCTTCGATCTGTGGTGATGATGGMTCTATGCCTCTACTACTGCTTKCTATCTRTACTTCCMYAAATTTCTTGAGGAACTATCATATTTATGCCARCTCTTTTTGCAGTTTATCCCTGTGTTGTGTTGCATGATCAGAATCTTYTGCTAGGCAATCCTCGACCATTCTGGYGATCATTTCCCCATCATCTTTTGTGATCATATAGTTTKGYGATGCTCATTGTGCCTTTGATTTCTTCTRCACGCCTCTTGCCTGCRTGGATGGTCTCTTATTTCCSCCTGGTTCCTGTGTGTTGGGATTTGGGGCGGTCTCCTACKCTCCCTCAACCTATTTCTGYTGTCCATTTATCRGCTATGTAGTCTCTTTCTTCCCTTTCTGGGTTCTTKTCTTCTTKGACCCTTCGTCTTCCTGAGTCGGCTTACCTTGGCCAGTCCTTGGTTTCTTGGGCACTTGGATTTTTGGAGGTTGCATGTCTCCTTGCTCTACCTCTTTCTTTGTTGTTCTTTCCAGTACTTCCCAAGTAATAGCTAGGATCCTCCATTCATTAGGCCATTCATTGATGACCATGTTGATTTCACCCTCTGTGATGCAATAGAACATCTGTAGCCACTGTTTAGCCGGATCCTTCCTTACCTGTATCCACATTGTTTATCGTATGGCCTGGAAATTGGCGATGTCTGCATATCGCGTGACAGCCTCTTGTGTTGTTCTCCATGATTGGTTGATGGCTTCCTGTATAACTCGTAGGTATGATTCAAATATGATTCCATTCTCCCTCTTGTGCCTGACATGAAACCCATCTCTCAACAATATGTATCTCTCTCTCGTTGGCTGTGTTCTGGTACAAAAAATTACATACCCTAGTTCTTGCCATCCCATGAAGGCTATTAGGGTAATCAACTATGAGTAATGGAACTTTGTGCCTAGGTCCTATGCATATTTGTAGTCCTCCTAGAATAAGTTCAATAAATATGGTGCCCATCTCATTGAGGTGCCTTCTGCACACTGAGTTGCAACTGCAATGACTCTAGCTGGTACTTCCGCTTTGCAGCATTTTCTTAGCAATTTGCAGGATATGATTTTTCCGCCCAATTGGGTAGTTGTGTTGTTGATTTGTTTGATCATGATGCCTCTCATTCCCCTAGCGGTGCCATACTTCTTCTTCATTTCTTCTGCCAGCGCTTTCTCCTTGGATTTGTCGTCCAAAATCAACGCGGGATCCATACTTCGGATTCGTAACCCTATTATTTGTGCAATAAGCTCAATAGTTATGGGGATGGGTTTGTCCAGCCATATGTCCCCTCCATGTGTTATTTCTAACAAATTCTTGAAGCATGTTGTCACATACTAGCCTCTAACAAAATGTGGTAGGTTCAACAGACCTAAGATTCCTATTTTCTCCAACCCAGTTTCCCACTGATGTGTTGGTTGATCAGTTCTCCAAATCGGATTGTGCCTATGGTCTATATAAATACCCTTTGTTCAAGTTTTAGGAACTTGGTTTCATATGATACATCATGGTCTGAATATTTGAGCTTCCCAACGTGGCCCAGTAGCTCTGGTCCTTCCTGTACTCCATTTGGTCTGCATGGTAGAAAAATTTCTGTTGCAGGTTTCTTGCGGGGTGAGCTCAGTATCTGTACTTTGTCTTTTTTCTATGGCGGATGGCTCGAAGTTCCAGCAACTTCCAGTTGTTCCCCCATGATCCATTCTAGCCAAGTCGAGGCATCTTCAGCGGTCTCCTCTACTAGTTGACCTGAGATGGTCGTTTGAGACTCGTCTATCTCCATTTCTACTTCCAGATCCTGTGTCATTCCATTGACTTCCAAGGCGGCGTTGGTGCTCTCTAGTTGTACCTCCTTTTGGGTTTTTGCTTCCTGGTTCTGAGGCTCCTGCGTTGTTGCTGGTGTATCCACTTTCATGGCCTATGCGTATGGTTGTTGAATCTCTTCAAGTATCGGTGTAGAGTTCACCAATATCTTCTCTGGGGATGGGATCTTGTTGATATCGACGATCTCTAGTTGTTGTTGCTCATTCTCTTCCAATGGTCCTCATGACCTAGTTTGAACCCTAGTCATTCTGGCAGTCTGGCTTGCTTCTGCTAGCTTCGGTGGTGCCATAGTGGTTACTGTCGAACATTTGCTGGTTTTGAATAAATTTTGTGATCTCTGTAGTCTCGCTCTACGAATTCTGGCTACTATTACTCTCTATTCGTTCTCCTTTCATGAATAGACTAGTTGCTATCATGCTCGCATGTTGTATTGTCTTGCCATGAAGCTTTTCGAGGAGGCTTCCTTCATTATGGGTTTAATGCACCATAATTGTGGGTTTAATGCATCTGTGGCAGTTTTTTACTTTCCATTAGGCTTTCTTTTCCATCATGTCCCATCGGTCCTTGTCTTCCTTTAATTCCTTTTAGTGTTGTCCTGTCAGCCTGCTTTCGCTGACTTTCCTTTTCCCACTTGTTTCCCTTTGTATATAATTTTTTTCCTTGCCTTTGTCAAATTCATGTTTCAAACTTCAAGTGGGCTTTCTATCTCTGGCATGATGCACCCTCTTTAGTTTTGTTACCTTTTCTTTTTATTTTTTTTACTGTGTGGTGGGTGGTCGACTGTCCTTATATAGCTTCATTCAGCTCCCATTGATCATTCCTTTGAGTTTTGCACCTGATACAACTCCTCCGTCTGTGAAATATTTTACTTCGTATGGTCCTAACCAATGCATTCTAAGCTTTCTCGAGTGATGAAATGATTTATTGTCATACATCAATACTAGATCTCCTTCCCTAAACATTTTCTTATTGATGTGTCGATCGTGCCAAGATTTGTCTCTTGCTTTTTGCACTTGTTGATGGAATCCTGACAAGATTCGGTCTTCCTCCATGGTCAATAGTTGATTCATTCTTTCCTGTACTGTGCCTCGTTCTATCATTTGTGTGATAGCTGCTACACGCAAGGTGGATAATAAATATTCTAATGGCACTACTGCTTCTTGACCATAAACCAATTTAAACGGTGTGTGCCATGTCAACTTTTTTCATGTATTCCTATATGCCCATAATACTGCTGGTACTTTGAGGTCCCAGTCATCTCTATTGATGTTACAAATCTTTGTTTGTGAGTTCTCCAGGATTTTTTTGAAGGCTTCTACTGTGCCATTTGCCTGTGGATGATACGGTGTGCTCTTATGGTGATGAACTTCAAACTCTTTAGTCATCGCGCAGATGGTGTTGTTTATGAAGTGCGTTCCTTGGTCGCTCATCAAAACTCTTGGGCACCCAAATCTAGTGATTCCTTGTTCAAACAAGAAGTGTGCAGTTGACTCTGCGCTGCAATCTTTTACTGGTGCGGTTTCCGCCCATCTTGTTAGATTTTTCATCGCAGTGATAATGTACTTTTCCCCTGTTCTTTTGGCTGGTGGGTTAATTGGTCCCACAAAGTCTATTTCCCATTTTTCAAATGCCTGTAATGTTACTAGTGGTCGTAGTGGCATCTCGTCCCTTCTATTGGGTTTGCCTACCCTTTGACAAACATCACATCTATGATAGTACTCTTTCAGGTCTCTGTGAATCATTGGCCACCATAGTCCTGCGCGTAATACCTTCTATGCAGTAGCTTTCCCTGCATAATGCCCTCCTATTATTCCCTCGTGGGCTTCTGCTAAAATTATTGGTCGTTCGTGCTCTAACATGTACCTTCATAAAATGCTATCTGTGCCCATCTTGTATAAATGTCCTACAATCAATTGATAGTCAGCCACGCAGACTACTAGTGATGCAGACCTATTGGCCCTCGGTCCAAGATCCGCTCATAGGATCGTTCTCTATCCCCTTTGAGCCGGATCAGCTCTTTCGGATTCCCTACTGGAATCTCCTTTCAAATCGATCCACAGGTCCTTTTCACAGCTCACAATCTCAAGAGTTCATGATTCGTGACTCTCGACTCTTCCTCTCCAATCTCGCTATACCTGAGATCGCGAAATGGGTATAGCTCTTCTTTCGTTAGCGCTCTCTACACGTGACCACTGGCTAAGATTCACGCAATCTCCTCTTGCTACTCGGCACTTCGCAAGTTTCACTGTCGAGCTCATATACTCTTGTCTCATGAATTCCCAAGACATGAGAAGTCAGCGAAGTGTTGACTCCTCCCAATAGGTGATGTGTTTCCGCCGGTCTATTTCCTGGGCCCACCATGTGGTTCTGCCACATGTCTCTTATGCCCAACTTCGGCACTTCGCGACTTCACTTCCTGAAGTGCTATCTCCATTGTATCTCGACACCCGAAAGGCTGAGATCCCAAACTCCTCACTACCCCTTATCACAACTCAGGACTTCAGGACTTTCGAGACAATAGTCTTGACTTCCTATCCACCGATATGCCAAAATGCTGAAACTTCAACACGTCGTCATTGCGGGTCCCCCAAAAAAACTTCCCACCTTTTTGGAGATTTCGGATTTCACGACTTCGCGAATCCTGATGCTAAGCCTTTAGTTATTCAACCCACAAAACCCTGAATGCGCGATAGGCATGATGAGACTCTGATCCAACGGTCCTCCCTTGACCCGGATCCAATGACTGCCTCCGCTCCTCGCAATTTCACTACTCGCGACCTGGAGCACCCAATCTTTGGGCTCTCACCTTGCAAACCTCTGAGTTCACAAGATCCCTTGATCTCTGCCACCTATCCTCCTCTGATCGACGACTTAGATTCTTTCTTGACTTTTCCACTCGCAAAGTTGAAGGACTTCCTTTTCTGACCTCCGATGCTCGAATCCCCGATACGGGTGATCTCGCAACATGTGTCCTCCTTCCATCGAATGACTCAGATTCTCTCACTATTTCGGGACTTCGCACCTCATGACCTCGCGAATATCGATGGAAGAGTTTTGACCCTTCAACTCACAAAACCTCAAAATGAGATTACGTGAGTGATCCAACAGCCATTGTCATCTCAGATCCTACAACTCTCTTTTTTCTGAGTGTTACACTTGAAGAATGCTTGTCGTAACTCCCCTGCTGCTCTGTAAGATCTGACGGTTCTCGGGACTTCATGAATTCTCCACAGAGAATTCTGACCGTCCAAAGCTTTCGTGACAACTCCTGCGAAACGAACACAATATCCCCTTACATAACTTATCTTCTTGCAAGTAACTTTGTAACGCCTCCCCTTTGAACACTTCAAGGTACTAAACCTTCTGAGCTTGATTGAAAAATCCTCAAGTCCTTTGGAGAAAATTCCTGCGCGCACTCCTTGTGGCACTTATTCAAATACACACCAAGTATTTGAATTCTTAGACTCTGCGCACTCCCTGCGACTACAGTCTTTTCAATAACTCCCTTAGGTTGAAAACTCTAAGACTCTTCTTAGCCAGCGCACACTTTGCATGACTCCTGTGCTTAACTTTCACTTCTGCGAGAATGAGAACAATTCTATCTCTCCTAAGCTTGCAGAGACAAACTCTAACTCCTGTCAACGCACACCTTACGGACAATTTCACTGCACTCCTTGCAGGAAAGCTCTTGCTCAGATAGAGAAACAATTGAAACTCATTCCTTACTCTCGCTCTCTTCATATTTCAAACATTAAATGTGAAATCATACATTCACACATCAAAGAAAATGCATAATAGAGAGTAAACAATCATGAGCATAACATTCAATCATGCATACACAAAAAGTATTTGAACACCATGAGTCTTAATCAAGCTTCATATATGAATCTCAGAACTTCTGTACATGGGTTCTTCTAAAAAATTTTCTTCTCTCCTATGCTCTCTTCTCTCTTGATTGATTATGCTGCTAATGTTACAATGATACAAGTGAGGGTTTCTATATCTATTGTCCCTCTGTCTCCTAAAACTGTCTAATCTAAGAATTCAAAGCTACCTACTTACATTTACTAGCATAAATGCCTCTTAGTCCTTCAGACGAGAGCGGGACACTCAAGGTCTGATTATAATCTACAAGTACACCCTTTCTTAATTGTTTCATTTATGTTTGGCATATCAAACTTCAAAACATTCAAACAATTCATCATGTGCCAAAATGCGTTGGAGCTTGCCCCATGCTCGCTTGTTGTTGGTGATGCTCCTGCATCATACTCCCTCGCTTGAAAATTTTTATGGGCTCCTTTCCAAGAGATCTCACACGGTCTATCCATGCTTCTGGATCTCTACTTCATTCTCCCAGCTAGCATCTTCAACTGGATGTCCCTTCCACTTGACCAATTATTCAAAATATTCTTTTCGCCTGGTCCTCTTACTAACTCTTTTGTCCAGTATGCTTTCCATATGTGGCTTCTCTGCAACTGGCATTTGTTTAGTCCACTGAACCTCTGGTTGTTCATCACCTGCTTGTGCTTCCTCAACTTTGTAAGGGTACAAATCTGAGATGTTGAATATTGGATAAATTCCAATCGCATCGGGTAATTCAATCTCATAAGCATTTGCCCCAAATTTCTTCAAGACCTTACATGGTTCGATCTTCTTCATCTTTATTTTGTTTTATGTCCCCTTCGGGAATCTTTCCTTTCTCAGATGTGCTAGAATCAAATCACCAACCTCAAATTGAATTTGTCTCTTGTGTTGATCTTCTCTGCACTTATACTTCTTGGCTCGAGTTTTGTAATCGCTCCTTCACCTGGCTGTGAAGTTCCTTCATTGCTTCTGCAAAATCCTCTGCACTAACACTCCTAGTTGCATTATGTTCTGAATCCCTCAATTCAGAAACTCCTCTTGGTTGTGTCCCATAAACAATTTGGAATGGACTCTGCCCTGTGCTTCTATTGATTGAATCATTATAAGAAAATTCCACCTGTGGCAGAATATTGTTCCACTGACCATGGTGTTTTGTCACCAAACTCCTTAGCAAGTCTCCCAAACTTCTGTTGACAACTTCTATCTGTCCATCCGTCTGAGGATGATAAGATGAACTGAACGACAAGTTTGTTCCCATCTTTTTCCATAATTTTCTCTAGAAGTGTCCCACGAACTTGGTCTCTCGATCCGAAACTATACTCCTCAGTAAGCCGTGAAGTCGAATAACTTCTTTGAAAAACAGATTCACACTGTGAGTTGGTCACTGGTTTTCTGACATGGTATGAAGTGTGCCATCTTAGAAAATCTATCCACCACCACAAAGATTGAGTCAAACCCTCTTTGTGTTCTTGGCAGCCCCAATATGAAGTCCATGCTTACTGCATCCCACGACCTGTTAGGTATGGGTAACGGTTGATAAAATCCTGCATTATGTCTCTTTCCTTTTCAATGCTGACAAATTCTGCATCTGTCCACGAATCTTTTGACGTCTTCTCTCATTCCTGGCCAAAAATATGACTCATTTAACTTTGAGAACGTCTTTTCATGACCGAAATGCCCGGCCAATCCTCCACTGTGTTTCTCCTTCAGCAAATTCTCCCTCATGGAGCATTTTGGAATACAAAGTCGATTACGCTTAAACAGTAACCCTTCCTGGATCATGTATTCATCCCACTGGCTTATTTCCCTGAGAATTGGATTCTCAGTCGCCTCATACACTTCTTTAAAATATAGATCATATCTGTACATGTCCCTGAGATCATCAAAACCCATTGTTTTGACTCTGAACTCCTGCAACAGCAAACATTTCCTGCTCAAAGCATCAACAACTTTTTTAGTAGTTCCAGAAATATGATTAGTTACAAAAGTAAAGTTATTCATGTATTCAACCCATTTTGCATGCTTCTGGTTCAACTTCTCCTGTTGAGTCACAAATTTCAAAGCATGATTGTCACTGTATAAGGCAAACTCCTTAGGAATCAAATAGTGTCTCCATTTCTTCAATGC
>JZKD02S2247245.1:0-13902 GCA_000966675.3 Picea glauca
TAGCTAACAAGAAAATGGCTATGAAAAATTGTTAAATTACATTTTATATATATACATATGGTGGAAATTTTAATGGTGCATTTTGGCAAGGAGATTATGCATTGGTTGATGAAATCGGTAGTTGATATGCATATGTTATAAACCTTGGTGGCTCATGGAAGTAATGGATTTGCAATTTTAATGGTTATTATGCTATGGGTGATAATTCTATTGTATAGTGGTCAAGCGATTTATTTGAGTTATAACATGGATGGCACATTTGGCAAATGGTTGAATTGTGTAACTTGGGTTATGTTATGGTTTAAATGTGTTGATATTCTTGATGCATTGGTTGATTAATGGTGTTAATGGATGGTTCATTGGCATGTAATGTGGTAAATGAGACAAGGGTGGAGGCGACGTGCATTTACTTCATGTCACCTTTACCCTTTCCGTTGGCCGCCACCCTAGTCGGACTATTGTTCGATCTTGATTTTGTGTTCACTCTCCGGATTTTTAGCGGGGTGAAACCACTTGAACACCTCTCGTCTTAAGGATTTCGATTAACGGGTATGTCTCTTTTGGCTATTCTTGACTTTACTCTAGTTATGAAATGGTTTTGGCTCAGTTGTGTGGGTTTTTGTTTGTCCTGAGTGCTGCAACTATGTGGAATTTTGGTTTTGAATGGAAACCGATAGTTATGTTGTAATAATTTTAAGTTCATCAAAGTTGTTAGTCTTCCTGGGTGATATCTCTTTGTTACCACTACATTTTGGTTGAAGGGATTTGTTTAAATCATGGATGAAGGGTGGTATTCACGATTCTTAGGTTTAACTAGAGCCATGCTCCCTTGTTTTGGCCCCATCAAGGAATTGTCTCTCATTCACAAGCGTCATAGCTTCCTTGTACGTACACCTTTGGCTTTGAAGTTTCACTGCAGTTAGTTATGTTCCTCCTGTGAAGGCTACCGTGCAAACCCTTAACCCTCTAGACTGGATTTGCATAGGGAGATTGTCGAGTCTGCCAAGTTGTTTCTGGTTATTGTGGTCTTTTGTTTTGAATACGGGCTCACCCGTTGGTCATATAAGCAGTCATGTTGGTATGGTTTTCGTCACTTCCCCTGTGGAAATAACGTGGACCTTACATTGCCAATTTGCACTACCAAAATTTCATAGTCACCTGCCTGATGTAAAAAACTCAGTTGTATTTAGTGGAAGGGCCTCTACCCATTTCAGTTTGATGCGTGGGTATACAAAGTTACCACAGTGGAGAATTGTTGGTTGGTGTGCAGTCATTGATTTTTCACTTATAGTGATTTGGTTGATGGCTGACATTGGTCACGAATGTTTAGGGTTGCTCACACAGCTCATGTTCTATGTATGGTGTTTTATGAAACATGGGGCACGATAACTATGGTTTCCCTGGGGCCGAATGATAATTGAACCGGATAACTGTAGAAGGTTTATTCATGACATCCTTGAGTTGTTGTTTATTATACAATCGTTAGTATTTACGCTTAAGATGTTTTGGATAGTGGATGGCATTAGCTACAAGGGTTTAGTGTTGTTCACATAGGTCACATCTTGTAGATGATCTTTTGCAAAGTAATGTATTGGGCTGGATATTTCTATTGCATCTTGTGTCATTGGTAAAATAAATTTGAATATGCGCAGCTTGGTCACTCATAGGCACTTACAAAATAGCTCAAAATGAGTTTTTTGAGTTATATCATGGTTATATATTGTTGTGTGGTTATGGGAATTATTACACTATGAAATTATCTCAATTATGCACCAGATATAATATGTATGGATTGTTTTGTATGCCCAGTAATACCCCCCTAAATTCTAAGTGTGATTGTCTTTCACAAATTGATCACTGTAGATGATAGTTGTGTGGGATTTTTGGCTCGTTTTTAAGTCGCATTGAGATACTTGTTTTACAGTGGCGTAGTTACATGGTTTCATAAATTTTCTCCTGCATAGCCTGTGTCTAAATGATGATTGTTGTTTATATTCAAATTCCTTTTCAAGTGTGGCATGTGAGGTCTTGATTATTTTGATCTTTCTACTACGTATATATGTATGGAAATGAATATCATTAAAGATCTTGATTGGCTCTATTAACAGAAGTAGGGACTTCAGTATTGTTTTTTGGAAACACTACTTTCAAATATAGACGTGGATTGGGGAAATGTATGGCAATGGTGGATGTTAATGGTTACAGATTGAGTGTTGTTGTTGACTATTATAACATACATAATGTAAGAATAAAAGGAACAGAACCTCTTACAAATTGTGTGAAGTACTTATGTTTGGTAACGACTCTGTGTTGGATATTAATGGACAGTGAAATTAAACAAATACAAAGGAATTATTACTCAGTCATCTAATTGTTGGTCGATGCATATTTTTTTACTGCAAATATGTTATGGATTGCTTGATTAATCTCATGAATAGTAAATGTTTGTTTCCCCCCTCATTATCCCATCTTCTGTTAATTATAAACCCCTCACATATCCCATATTCATTTTTTTCACCCTCTGTTCTGATATTAATCACAGGTAAGGAAAAAATTGTGTTAGATTGGATGGAAGTGGCAGAATTTTGCATGGATTGCAGTGAGGTTTATTGGTTTTCTTACAGTTTATTGATGTTATCATTGAGTAGTGACCATATCTCTCCCCTTTCATTATATCATATTTTTGCTAATTACAAACCCCTCATGTATCCCTAAACATTTTTTCCACCCCCTGCTCATTGATTAACATTAGAACAATTTGTATGGATTGGATTGCATGAGCCTAATACATTCTTAGGCAAATTTATTTCGTATTTTTAAAGAGTTATTATGCATGGTTATTTAAAATACTATTTTCTAATTGTTAACATATGCAGGATGAGATTTTTTAGTAGGGGAAACCATGGCCGAGGAAACAAAGGATAGAAGCACAAAGCATGCTAAGGTTTTCTCTTTGAGTTTATGTTGAGATAGTTCAGTTTTCATTCATTCATATATTCATCATAGCCTAATTCTTTATTGTGATAGCAGGGTCTTGTTGTAGACAACAATATTCAAGGCTAAATCAAATCATTCAGACACTTGTTCTTCAGAGGTGTTGATCTATCTTTGATAGTTTGTGTAGACTTGTTTGTTTATGAATTGATTTTCATGGTTGATAAAGGCTATTGTGTAGAGTCAAGTGGGAAACAATCTGTGGCAAGTTGATCCATCTTTTAGAGTTCAATTTTGGTTTTCTGTTAGAGGTCCTTTTGTATGTTCCATCGGGGATTTCTAAGTTTGACTTTGGTCCAAGATTTCTGTGTGAAGTTTTGGAAAGACAATGAATCTTTGGTGAATTGGAATGAAATAAAGGATTTTTTTATGTCTCATATATCTTGAGTATCATCTTGGTGTCTTTACTTCTGATCTTACATTTATTTCAGCAGCTGATATGTTCAAAAAAATACATAAAAAGTGAATTTCCAGGAAGCTTTTGTTGATAAAAGACTAGCCTAAGACCTTGTCATTGATACTTGTGAGTTAGGATATATTTTTTGTTGGCTATAAACATAGGGTGATATTCCCGTCTACTTTACTTTAGCCAAGTAAATTCTAAAAATACTTGAGTAAGATCAATTCATATATTTTCCTCAACACTAGGTAGGTATTAAACGTAATGGTCTTGAGCACAAATAGATCATTCAACCAGTAGCATCATCATAGACACACAAGCTATCTCATGATCATGTAGATCAACTCATGAGCAACATCATCACTATCGGTATAATATGATAACATCAACTACATCTTCTTTCAATGACATACTCCATCTGAGTAATCAAGCATGATGATGAATAAGTCACTCACTCTACAGAGTGATACAAGAACCATTATTGTAATCCAAACATATGTCCTAGAAAAACTGACCTGGACCATTTTCCACATGGAAAATGTCTGTCCATCAGCATATTGACTATCCATATGGATGATAATCATCTCCAACACCAGTGATAGTTTTTCATGAAAATTGTAAAAATGCCATTCAATAGAAAAAAATTGTTTCGATCCATAGTAGTACGCAAATATTATCCAGTGGTACACAACCACAATTAGTAGCACACGACTACAAATTAGTGACACATAGTCACTACCAATGGATCACACCCACCCCAGTAGCATATAACTACTATCCAGAGACATGCAGTCTCCACGACAATCATATCATCTAATATCAACAATATCATGATACAAACTGAGTCATTTGGGCCATTTGATACAAACAATGTACTTCAGTCTTGTCACGGAACATTGGTTTTCTCTGAAGGCTTCACATAGCTCTAATCATTACAATATATCATGGTCGAATTCAGTACTTATGTTTCCTACTGGATCATGACATTGTGGCAAAGCTCAAACTGAAATATATCCAAGTAACACTTATTTTGTCATCATGAGAGTTTTCCACGTATTTAGAAATCGATCATCTCAGACTTCTAAGTAACTATTTTGATACACTATCTCTGTCATAGAGTCAAACTAAACACATGTTGCTTATCACACACGTGTTGTCATAGACTTCTTCTAGAGTCAAACTAAACACGTGTTGCTTATCATGGTTGCTACTTTCAATGGGAACATGGACATATACTTCATAATTCTCAATGGATCATATCATTTAGGATTAGTTCCCTCCTAATCCTTTCTTCATGCATGAATGCATGCTCTTCTTTTTTAATTATGTAATCATCTCCCTCCATCTAAGAGAGTCCATGCTTTTGTATGTATCCTTATTTCCTTCTTCAAGGTCTCACAAGTCTTTTTCTAATTCCCTCTTGATTACTGACTTATTTTTTATTTGAGTTATTTTGGGTCTCTTCAAGTTTGATTCTGATTTCGACCTTTTTGGCAATTGTTACTTATATAATAGCTTTCACGGGAATTGTTACCAAATATTGTCAATGTACTTCATCTTTTTCATGTGTTTTGTAGTCATCGTAATAAAAATCCTTATCTTCATATTCTTCCATAGGTATTGATTCGCTTGACTAGAAGAAGAAGTCTATTTTATCCTACTTGGATTTATTTGAGGGTTCCCCTTCTTTGACAACTGATGCTTTGTCTTCTTCCTTCCTTTTCTTTAACTCAAGATAGTGGTTCCTATAGTGACCATATTTTTTAGAGTTGAAACATTATATCTTTGACATATCCTTTTCTTGATTTGGTTTCTTCCTTAAGAAAAAATGCCTCTTATTCCTAGAATCCTTGAACTTTCTTGTGAAGGCTTGATCATCATATTTAATTTTGAATTTTTTTTTTGCATTAATCCTTGATTCTTCTTGTGCACAGCAAGTCCAAATTTCTTCAAATGTGGGATACACCTTTATTGTGTTCATGTTTGTGGCAAATGCATCCCAAGTATTGGGAATTCCATTAAGTAATATATTTACTAGTTCCTTTTCTGAAATGGTATCTTCAATAGCTTTTGTTTGATATCTTAACTGAGATATTTTTACAAAGTATGATGTTATTTTATCATCATCAATCATTTTCATGTCACGAAGCTCATTCTTCAGACTCATTACTTGTCGAATATTTATAACTGAGAAGAGGTTAGTTAGAGCATTGTACATCTTCTTGTATGAGTCAAGATGAGAGATGTAGGGTATCAAGTGATCTCTTACAGAGTTCACTATGATACTCATAACATTGATTTCATTGTCCTTGAATTTCTCCATAACTGCAACATTATGATGTTCCTTCTCTTTTCCTTCTTCAAACTGTAGTTCCACAATATTTCCTTTCATGATATCCAACACTTTCATCTTGGAAAAGATGAGGTCAATCCTTGTCTTCCATGCTCTGAAGTTATAAGCCCCTTCTAACTTTTTTTTGATTTCATAGAGTAAGTCATGACTGTTTTGACTTGGTCAACTTTTGACTTTCACTTGGTCAACCTTTGATTTTGACCAAAAAATCAAACTTGAAGTCTTGACTTGCTGAGAGTATTAGGAGGTGCACTAGGCTATCCATGAATTAGGTCAAGTTTTTCACTTAAGGTTCTTTAACAAGAGGGTTAGGGTTTTGTTGTTGCAGTTAAACTTTGACCACAACAACAACTGTAACTGAGAAAATCCTCCCAATCTATCTTCCAGTTGTTAGACTGTCCAAAGATAGTGTGGGCCCATATCCTATTATAAAAAATAGGTGTGCTCATTTTACCATAGACAATATAGTAATATTGTCACCCAACCATAGGTTGAAGCAACCCGAGCACCTTAACCTTCACAGAGAGAATAATTCCTAAAGAAAACCCTACACTGAATATCCAACCAAGGTAACATACCACACTCTAGAGCTAGCGTACCAAGAAAAAATTCCAAACCATAACCAAGAGAAGTTCCAAGCCTAAAACCGAAAATGCAAGTTGTAGTAGTTGCAGGTGTAGCTACTCTCCAAACTTGCACACTTACTAAATTTATGTAGTTGTGAGTTGTGTGTTTCTAAATGAGATCAGGAATCTTGTATTTATATTTCTCTTCCTTAGCTATCTAGGTTGAATTCTCTTTATGGAGGCTAAAAACTCAATATTAATTATTTTCTTTAGCCAACTTGTCTTCTAGGGTTATGTCCAACACTTTAGGGTTTCTTCTTTCTTCCCAGAATATTCCAATCTTTTCAGGGTCACACGTGGAGGTTTAGTACCTCCTGAAACTACCATAATATCAACACTTGGAAGGTGAATTATTCAATATTAAAATCAGGCATGAAATAAATGTTGCACCAATGAAAAACTACATTGAAGTTTTGTTTAAAAAGGAAATTGACAAATTAACCAAAGAAGGCCAAGAAGTAGCAGTTGAGAGAGTTCATATAATTGTCAATGAGGACAATAAAAGGACAACATCAAGCAAGTGAATTGGAGAGAGACCATCATAGTAAGTTTATGATGATCACATCTTGATTTCTTTATCATTTTTTCATCCAGTTACTCCACTTCTTTAACTAGAAAGGTTTAACCAAAATATGATAACTCCTTCATGTCTTATTTCTAGGTCTTGCTACTCTTTCATCACCCACCATCTTATTTCCACAACTTACTTCTTGTTTATAATTTATTTATGGTCCGCGGGAACCCCAATCCCAGTCCTAAGGACACATGCATTTAATTTTCAAATCTTTGTAACAGACTCTATCTTTTTCAAAAATCCCAAGAGGGCTATTTTGGGATCAGTTTTAACTATATTTTATAACTCTGAGTTTTGAGTATAAAACATTTGATATTGATCTATCATTTTATTTATTTTAGCTCCACAATTATTTACTCTATTAAAGTTATCCTATGCATGTAGACCATCTTCCTCTATTTTATTTGATCATAAATCTTTAGTTTAACTATGATGGATGTGAGGAATTGTTTTTTGTCTTTTTCAAATATGTGATGTGTGAGGTTCCTGGTCATTTCTCAGGAACTCTCTTTTAAAACAAAACCTTTTATTTTACTGCAATCTTTATATTTCTTTGAATACAACAACGAACTTTCTTAAAGTCCTATATTATTTTGAAAATCTAGAATTCAAAGAAAATCTTGAAACAAAGAGGAGCACCACCTCTATAAAAATGTAGGGGGGATTTGTATCCCCGTGAGGTTTTCATTTCGGTCCTAGCAGATTCAAGTGTCAACAGAATCAAAATCCAAAAAACATCCAATTCATGATCCTCTTTTATGGGGAATGATCCTTTTACAATATACAAAATTCAAAGACAAGATGAGATGCCTATACAAATGAGTCTTTTTAATTATAAATAGGAGAAAAGGTGAGCATCATGTAACCTACCCTAAGCCAAAATAACCATAACTAATACACTAATAGTAAATGAGTGTTGTGGGCCTTAACATAGGTCCTTAGTTTCCTTAACACTTAACATCAAAACCTTTGATTCAAATCCCCCTTAACCTTGAAACATCTAACCCAATAACCCCTTAACCTTTAAACATCTAACCCACTAACCCCTTAACCTCGAAACCTCTAACCTAGTAACCCCTTAAACTTTAAACTTCTAACTCACTAACCCCTTGGAACACTACCCCATGGCACTCTATTCCTTATTAAATTGTGCACAACTAAGGTAAATAAAGTTATGACAAAGACAAGTATAATTGAGCATAAATGAGGCAAAGGAACTAACACAAATTGAAGATATGAAAATCAGCACCCATAACCTCTTATATCTCCTTGTAACCTCTAATCCTCTAACAAAATAACCCCTCAACTTCAAAACCTCTAACCTCATACTCACTATATTGTAACTTAGAACTACCTTATCACTAAGATACCATATTAGTGTCATGGGCTAGCTAGAATAGTTAAATGCCTAAGTTTGATAAGATAAGTTTCAAGGGTTAAGTATACCAATCAAATATTCTTTCCCCTTAACACCCTAATGTATAATAACCCCCACCAAACCACCAATTAATGTCCTAAGGTATAACCCACCCACCTTGCTAATCTAATAATTAATCTCCTAAGTTCTAACACACCCCTCCTTTTATTTGAATCATTTATATTATAGTGATAACATGATATATGGATTGGGGTTATAGATACATATTCACATGTGGGTTAGAACTTATAGGGATTGGTAGTCAAGTTTTATACAATTTAGGTTTTAAGGGCTATTAGGGTTAATGATTATAGATTATGGATTATATGTGTTAATGGTTATGAATTAGGGTTTATAGGTTCTAGTATGTACAAGATTAAGGGGTTATATTATGGGACATAATGCGAAATTATTTTTATTTAGGAGCTCTAGAAATGTTTCAAGTATTAGGGGCTAATATCTATAGTTTATAACATAATAGGTATTAGGAGTGACAACTTATAGGGATTTGAATTCGTAGATGATAGGAGAGAAGGGGTCATAAGGAATTTTAGAGTTAAATAGTTTAGAGTTCGTAAGTTATGGGATTATCAAATATTTTGGGTTATAAACCTATTCCTTAGTGATAGGTAGTTACTATACCTACTAACTCATTACTTCCTATAACCCCTTAGGAATGCCACCTTGTTAATGCACACAAAATTAATTGCAATACCCAATGAACATAGTGCTAAGGATAGCTCCCCAAATTAGTTGCAATATGGTTCCAACATAAAGATTTGCGTTAATTAAGGTTGTTCAAATGCCATACCTTATAATAAAGGATATTAAAATTATTAAACCACCTAATGAATGATAATCATATGTATTTTACTGTTATGGCCCAAAGGGGGAATATATAGAGTTAAATGTATATGATATGACCCCAATGGGGTCATATATGGGGCTAAATGTACATGTAATATGTAAATATATATGTAATAGGTTCAACCTAATAGTGAAGGGGCCTCATGTGTAGATGTGAATAGGTATATATAGAGATCATTTATTCATTATTGAGACATGTGAATTGTGATGTATGAATGTATTTGGTTATTTGGAGGAGTTTCTCCTATTCTTTAAGGAGTTATTGTGTAACTTATCTATCTTGGAGTTGTGCTCCATGCTCACATTTTGTACATGGTGTGTACTTATGGAGAGAGAACTTGTATAGAATGACATACATCCATTATTTGATCAATCATTCTAAAATTTGTATTGGAAACACTATGGATTGTCCTCTTTCAAATGCAACTTGTCTCACAGAAGTTGGATACTCTCTAAAGAAGATATGATTGTTTTACCTGGAACACGTGTTTGAGACTAGTTATAGGACTAGTCAAAAAACCATATATTCCATAGGGTATATCTCTGAAAGTGTAACTTCCCAAAACCTAAAATTGTACCATAGGTAGCTCTCTATGTCTTCTAAATAACCTCAAATTTTATCTTTCTGAAATGGAACCAAAAATAAGTTATAGTGAAAATTCCAAGATGACTTTCTTGAGGAAGAAAAACCCAGGGTTAAATGTATATGATATGACCCCAATGGGGAACATATATTGGTCTAAATGTACATGTAATATGTAAATATATATTTAATAGGTTCATCCTAATAGTAAAGGGGCCTCATGTGTAGGTGTGAATAGGTATATATAGAGATCATGTATTCATTATTGAGACATGTGAATTGTGGTGTATGAATGTATTTGGTTATTTGGAGGATTTTCTCCTATTATTTAAGGAGTTATTGTGTAACGTATCTGATCCAGGTGGATATCGATGGCCACCCACCTTTTCCAAATGGCTCAAAACAGTTTTCTGACAATTTTGGCAATTTACTATTTTTAGCAGGTTTTAACTTCCAGGGCCATTTTGAGGGTCCAAATGAAGGTTTTTCAAGATTGAGGTTTGATAGTCGAAGGAATATTGAGCCCCCAAAATTAATCTCCTCGATGAGACCTTTCCAATGAGCTATCACACGCCTAAAACAGAGATCCTGTGCAAAAGTTACAGCCCCGGGAAGTTGATGTACTCACTTACCCAAATGGGGCCCACATGACTTTTGGCACTTCATCTCCTAGGGTTAGGTTTTTTAATGTCTAGGGTTTTTGGCATTCCTTCTTATTGTAAAAAGGCCTTAAGAGCCTCATTGTAATCATCTTCTTGCGAATGCGAGTAACCGTCACAGCTCTTCTCAGAGATAAGATGCCACCATTCTAGCGAGTCTTTCACTCTGTATTTTTACAGTCTCTGTACATTTCTTTCATTAATAGAAATCGTGTATTACTATATCTCTGTTTTTATGGTTGCATCTCTGATATATTTCTATTATATTATTGGATATACATGATATCTCTGTGCATTTATTTATTATATCTCCGCTCTCAATTTGTGCCAAAAATAATCTGGATCAGTATCTATCTTGGAGTTGTGCTCCATGCTCACATTTTGTACATGGTGTGTACTTCTGGAGAGAGAACTTGGATAGAATGAAACACATCCATTAGTTGATAAATCATTCTAAAATTTGTACTGGAAACACTATGGATTGTCCTCTTTCAAATGACACTTGTCTCATGGAAGTTGGATATTCTCTGAAGAAGATATGATTGTTTTCCCTGGAACACCTGTTTGAGACTAGTTACAGGACTAGTAAAAAATCCCTGTGTTCCATAGGGTATATCTCTGAAAGTGTAACTTTCCAAAACCTAAAATTGTACCACAGGTACCTCTCTATGTCTTCTAAATAACCTCAAATTTGATCTTTCTGAAATGGCACCAAAAATAAGTTATAGTGAAAATTCCAAGATGACTTTCTTGAGGAAGAAAAACCCTAGGATCGATGCTCTGATACCAAATGTTATGATCCAAATGCTTAAATTATCATTAAAAAAATAGAATTACACACAATGTACAATAATGTTAGCATGGAGCACAACTCCAAGATAGACAAGTTACACAATGACTTCTTAAACAATAGAATAACCTCCTCCAAATAACAAAATACATTCATACATCACAATTCACATGTCTCAATAATAAATACATGATCTCTTTATATACCTATTCACACCTACACTTGAGTCCTCTTTACTATTAGGACGACCCTATTGCATATATATTTACACATTACATGTAAATTTATCCCCATATATTGCCCCCCTTGGGGCCATATCATATACATTTAACCCTATATATTCCCCCTTTGGGTCAAACATCGACCTGATGTTGGGACAAAGATTTATTAAGGGTGAGGAAATGTTGTTTATAATGTATTTAAAATGTATACAAAATTGAGCTTAGCACTAATTTTAATTCCACATTTGTGTACTTGATGTCCCACATAAAATATTATGTCGTCATTTGAAATATCTTGATCTATCTCCATCAACTCGTTTCACTCCTGAAATACACAACAATGAACACAATTTTCAGTACACCATTTAAATCATTTCCAAAAGAAAGAATCAAATCCATGAAAATATGATTCATTAATATCTTAAAGAATTCCCATCAAAAAATATGTGTTCATCAAATTTGTGTGAATGTCATACCCTCTAATAATAGATGTGAAACTTATAAAACACCCGAACAAATGCTAATAATTTTTATTCAACCATGTTGGGACAATGCTTTATTAAGGGTAAGGAAATTTTGTGTACCTATCTACCACTTATTTTGTACATTGCAAGGGGAGAGAGACGAGAGAAGATTTTAAATTCATATTTAGGTGTCCATATGAGGTTCCATGTGGGTCATCAATACTTCCCTAGATAAATTAGCTAGATCGAAATATGTGGAGAACCATTCCACCCATGAAATGCTACAGAGTCTAATTGGGCCTCTAAGGCGGGTTTGGTTCCTACTGTTGAGTTAAAGGGATTTTGGACCCCTCAACAGATACTAGATAGCTATTCATTATATTTTTCATTGTAAATGACTCATGATGATGAGACACATTTATATATTTGATGTCATTTTGTATTGGTTGTCCACTTTCAAGTCCTTGATTGGACAATTATCAGGTTCGGGATTGAGTATTGGCTTGGATGTACATTGTTTTTCATTTGGAATCCATAGAATCACATATATTTGTTTTTTCCCATATTTATGTGCCAATGTGTTTGTTTGATATTGTTGTTGGTTGAAATGTTAAAAATTTTGAAAAAAAAATAAAATATTTTGTATATTTTAATGTATGTCCTAGTTTGTTGATTTTTTCACCAATGTTGTCGATAAGTTACATTCTAGACCCTCAGATATGCTTTTCCAATGCCAATTTTTTCAGCGATGGATATAACTATTAGTAAAATATCAAACCTAAATACATTTGTGATCATTGAATAATAGGTTTGCATATCATTTCTAGCCTTTGAATCCTATTCTTAAAAGACCTAGTCAAGGTGGAGATGGTTGTGATATTTGTTATTGATTGTTGGTGTAAGACACCACACAATAAGATTATATAATGCTACTATTAAATCTATTATCTCTCCTTCAACCTTTGCACTTCAAACAATAAATTTTGATTGCAATAGTAAAGATGTTTAGATGGATTACTAGTGAAATTATGGAGTTTTCAAGAAAGACATTATTTTTACTCATAGCCTATAGTTGTCATTGTTAAGGGTTGTGTTTATGTATGTATGCTCTTTTACAATGCATAGCTTAAATCATAACAAGGTCTTGATGTTTCTCTTAGCATGCACCTGCTCATGTCATACTAGGTATGGTATTATTTAAAGTGGGATAGATTATTATGTGTCCCCTTGAGAGCACTAATTTAGGGGATATTTCTAGGAACTTATTTGCAAGTGCCCAGGAGTGCCCATTATCCTAGCATAGTGAGGAAGGCTATTGGGAAAAGATACCTTAAGTGATAGGCTAATTAAAAGTTGTGAGTAATCTTGATAAACACTTTTTATTTGTGACTTCTAATCTAAAACAAAGTCCTTATTAGTCTCCAAGTTGATTATATTATGGTGAACTCTAGATCCCTCTATAAGCCTTTAAGACCAATAAAATTATTTGTTGAAAGTGAACTAGATAGTAGCTCTTGTTCATAATCACACTACAATGCATCATCAAAGATAGAGGCACTTTCTACAACTCATTATGAGGGAGATGTGTAATTCCTTTTGTGCTCAACATGGAGTTACATATGGCATTTAAGAAAATATTAATAATAATAAAATCCATAAATATGTATATCAATTTTCACTATTTTTTGTTGTTCATAATTCATTTATGAATGCAGAAATGGATTCCTACAAAAATAATCACTTAAATCTGCTAATCCAACAATTTCTAGCAGGGTAAATATCCCCTAAAAAAATATTCATTTTGTAAAATGTAAATATCCCCTAAAAAAATATTCATTTTTAAAAACTTTAGCCTACCACTAAATAAAATATTTCAATGCCCATCTTCACTAAAATATTTCAATATCAACTTTATAGATATATAGAAAGAAAGAAACATTTCCTTTAGTTAAAA
>JZKD02S2247245.1:13912-26559 GCA_000966675.3 Picea glauca
TAGTATTTTTCCCAAACTTCTCCATATTTTTCTTCTAGGTCTCTTGTAAATAAACTCCAAGTATAATGATAAAAATGTGGATTCCTTTTGAGTACCCATTAATACCATTGATAGGGTTTTATCTCAAAGTACAAGGTTTCTAAGGAAATTATTTTCTTATCATCCATAATATTATGAAATTCAAAGTATTTCTCTATTTGGTTCACCCATGAAAAGACTTTTGTTCTATCAAACATTTTTAATTCAACTTGGGAAAGTTGACACCCTTAGGAAACCATCCATAATTAACTACACTATTAGAGTTAAATCCCCCTGAAATTTTTTTGTTATTGGCAGGTTGTTCAACATGAATACTACCTTTATTTTCATGAGTCTCTTCGGTTATAGTGTCACTTTTCGAAATCCTCCCATCTAGGGTTTGTATGATACTTGACATGTAATTTTTCAATTTTTCAATCTTTTTATCCATCTTCTTTTCCATTTGATCCATTTGATCACTATGTCCATCCATCTTCTTTTCCATTTGATCCTTATTTTCATCCATATTCTTTTTCATCTCTTGTATTTTTCTTTGTGTGGTGTTGCCTCGTTACTTTTTATTGACCTAGCACTCAATTCATTAAGTTGTTCTTCCCATTTGGATACCTTGTTATGTATCTCATCATTTTCTTCATGAGTTATGAACGAACTTTATAGAGGTTTACTTGGTGATGCAATTTTTTCAGAACCCCTACACATGTGGTGTAAAAATAATAACAAACCTCTATTTTCTCTTTATCACAAATTTTTAATCACAAAAGACAGATCTTCCAATAAAAATTTATGCCAATTGTAAGTGGCATACCTTTAAAACCCTCATTTTGAGATTATCTTGATGGTTGATCTTTGTCCTGATGTATCTCTAAAATTTCGTCCATTATGAGTTTGAAATTTTTTCTTGTAGTACTTTGATATGTATTCTCTACAATCACATAGTATCAACAAAAAATTGATGTGTCAAGTGAAAGTTATGGTAACTTTACCAAAACCTGTTGATTGTTTTCCCCTTCTAGAGAACAAAATTGTATGGAATGACAGGCTTCCAATATTTCATATATTGTTTTGAACCTTTTACCTAGAATACCATGTTCCATTATATTTCCAAAGATAGTGGTGTCACTTAATTTGTAATTTTCAAAATTTATATATGACACTTCTACCAACAAGATCTGTTTGAGACTAGTTTTAGGACTAGTCAAATAACCCTAATTTCCATAGATTGTATCTCAATAAATGAAATCATTAAAAAATTGAAATTTTTACCACAAAAAAAATCCCATTGCGTCCTAATTATTTTGAAAAATTCATAGTTTGAAACCTTGTTTTAAAACAATTATGTTGAAAATTCCAATATGACTCATTTGAAACTGACTTTGGGACTAGTCACAAACCATCACTTAAAAAGGATATATCTCCAAAATTATAACTAAATAGTGCTTGAAATTATTACTAGATATACTTTTCTATGTATCCTTAGGCTTCTCAACATTTCACTATCAGAATCATCACAGAAAAAACAAATCCTAGAAAAAATTCTAACATGTCTCGATTGAAGGAGAAAAACCCTAGGATCGTATGCTCTAAAACCAAATGTTATGAACCTGTTGAGATCATTTCCCATTTTCAGGTTTTCCTTACCCTTTCTATATTCCCAAATTATTTTTTTCATTTATTTTCCCTCTTCTACACCTCCCCTTGATTTCCCTCTTTCATATATCCTTTCTTCTCTCCCTTTCTAGTTACCATACTTAGTCGTATTTCAAAAATCGACGAGTTCACAAGTTTGAAGGTTGGTGTAACTTCATCTCCATCCACTTTCGCATGTCATAAGTTTAATCGAATGCCTTTCTACATTACACTTAGCCATTTGTTTTTCCAACTTCGCGGGTGCGTGGGTTCAAGCCTTCATCCACCAAGTTTTTTTATCTCCACTTTGTACCCAAAGTTCCATGATCTACATGTTTACCATTAGATTTATCATGGGTGTCGATCCCCCAAGTATTTTATCTCTTCTACATGCAAGTCCTACCGACCACCTTTCCACACTTAACATATTTTTGATCATCCATAATCACAGGTTTGCGAGTTCCCGAGTTGGTGGGTTAATGAAAAGCTCCATATTCAAACTCGATATCATCCGTTCCCACCATCCTCTTGCTTTTCCCAATATGCATTAAGTGTTGATTAATGCTAACAAATTTTTTGCAGACTCTGAAAAGATAGTCATTAATGGAGAAAAAATCGAGGAATTACTCATTAAATTGCATTAAATCTCCACTTACCAAGGGATTAAATTAACATCATCTCTCCGAAAAAGATTTATCTGAGGCTATTATCCAGCTGAAGAAATACTCTCCTCAACCTATGGCAACATCACCTAGATAATAGTTTTGTGGTGATACTTTAAATATATTTGGTCATGAAGACCAGAACTTCCATTGGTAAAGAGAATATTCATATTATTTGTCTCCTTCTACATAGAAAGATGTAATTTGGGCATCTGGAATTGCTCATGCAGGGTGTGTTCCTAATATTTTTTACTATAAAGAACTTGTTGCATGGTGTATGGAGAAGTATGTGCCAAGCTAGAGAAGTATACAACTTCAAGATCATTCTCCAATTTCCCTTTCACTGCAATTTTTTTGAAAGATGTTGAAGATCCCAGAGTCGACACTTACCTTCAAAGGAGAAGACCGCAAAGATTTTTTGAAGAAAAATAACAATGGGCTTGAACTCCTTCCTGAATATTTGGAGAATCTTGCATCTATTCCATAAGACATAACCAGGATCCAGGTCAACTCTTTTAAAAACTTCTTTCAAAGAATTGTGTGGTTGTTTACCAGGTTGACAGGTCAATAAAACATTGTTACTATCTCTCGCATGATTTTATATATTTTATATTTTGCAGTGAAAGAACATGCCATATTTGACTGGGGAAAATTGATTTCTATCGAAATCTCATCCCAATTGACGCACTATAAAAAGTAAAAATGATTATTTATGGCTTCCTATCTGATATTCACTATAGTGTATTGTTGTAAATTCCTAAAATTGACCATAAGTAAGAGGGTTAATCGTGAAACATATCCAATTACCTTTTGGTATGAGGAACTATGGAGACACAAGACCCCTTTCTATTTTATGAAGTTTATAATGATGTTGTCTTAATCTTCAAGAGGATGTTGTTGGGAGAAAATACTTCAAGGATATCTGACCAGGCTAACAGATTCTTAGAGAGAAAAGGAATGATAGAACAAATAGAGAATCATAGTGTCATAAGGATATTATGTTCCAAAGAAAATATTTACTTTCTCTCGTATCATGTATCTGAAAAATTATTCATTAGAGAAGTGGAAAGGAAATACAATTTATGGCTACATTTTTTCCATGAAAAAGGGAAAAAGAAATTTGTTCCCTTGCCATGGAAGATTGGAGATTTTATATTCAGAAACATAAATAAAATCGATGAGTTTTCAAATCATTTCAACAATGTTAATTTAAAGTATGTCGAAAATATAATAGGGTTTGATTCTAGAAAGAACTTTGTAGAAAATATGATTTTGTTGGGATTCAATAACTTGTTCATCCATACTATCTTGAATGAAGAAGAAGAAGGTAGCAACCAAAGTACTCATGTACACGATGTCGGTGACCTAGAAACATGACTCAGTATTAATTATTGTTATAAGAAAAATGGAAAGGGTTCCAGTGAAATAAGTGCCCAGTCTCCAGTTGTTACTCCAAATAATACCACATCCTGGAGAAATGCTCCAATGGCTCACCCAGATAGAAAGGTTATCAACATTAATTCACATGGAGGGGGAGAGAAGAATCCTCCCCGAGGGAAAATTGAGAGTTCACATAAGCTCCATGTGAGAAAGAAAAGGAAGAATTTAGTGTAAGAGGAAGAGGATACTCTTATAGAAAATGACATCCAAAGATTTTCTTTGGATGACATGGAGCTAGATCAGGTAGAGATTAAGAAAATATTTCCCACAATGGAATAGCCAGAAAATATGACTCAACAAAATTATTTATTGGAATTCGTTGCAAATAAGACCATTAGCGAAGATGAATCCTTCACTTTTCAAAGTGTCGTTTTTGATAAGGAGTCTAAAAATTTGATTGTAGAAAGAGGTGACCAGAAAAATAAAAAGGGAAAATTTCACTCCTGAATGACATGTGGTTGTCCCAAATTTCTAAAATCCACAGGGAATTCAGGGATGCTCTTGATGATTCTATTAATGGTCTAGAAGTTGAAAACGCTAAGTTAAAAGAAAGGATCAGAGAATTGGAAAATTCCTTAATGCATCTTCCAATCCTAGCAAGTCCTTTGTCAATGGTTAAACCAACTACACCTATCATTAAGTTGAAAGGATATTCAAGTTTACTCACAATAGTCCGAAGTTATGTAGAGAAAAACATTAAAAAGAGAGTGTCATTGATAACAGAAGCATGGGAGGTATCAAAAAATATTCTTTCTTTCGGCTCAAGGAAACATGTCTTTCATGAGTATGTGCAAGTTGATTTAAAGAATGAAGAAGGTTTCTCCATTGATGTTGTCTTTCCATTTGGAATTAAAGTTTTAAACATGACATAATTGAAAATAAGAGAATAGGATATGCCTTCTCCCAGTCGAATTAAACAACTAAATGCTTGTTGGAAGGAAAAGATCAAGAATTTGAATAACATTTTCCAAGCATGCAGTGAAGCCATACTAAAAAGAGAAGAATTGTTCAAAAGACTCACGAAGATAGATATGGAAGGAAGCGTTGATGAGGTACAAGACCCTAAGTTAATTCTCGATTCAATGTTTTTAACAAATCAACAATTTGATGAAAAAGTTGAGATATTTAAGGGGTTATTAGCTAAAAACTTGTATGGCATAGTTGAATATAATGAAGAAGAACTAGACAATTGGTTGGTTGATTATTCTGTGAAAAATCAGAATATTGAAGAGGCAATACATGGAATTTCTCATGACTTAAGATACTTGGTTTTAGAAAAAATAGGTGTGCTCATTTTACCATAGACAATATAGCAATATTGTCACCCAACCATAGGCCAAAGCCACCCCCGAGCACCTTAACCTTGGCAGAGAGAATAATTCTGGAAGCAAATGCTAGACCCAATAGCCAACCAAGCTAGCGTACCACTATCTAGAGCTGCCATACCAAGCATAAATTCCAAACCATAACCAAGAGAAGGTACAAGCCTAAAACCAAAAATACAAGTTGCAGTAGTTGCAACTGCAACTACTCTCCAAACTTGCACACTTGCTAAATTTATGCAGTTGCAAGTTGTGTGTGTCCAAATGAGCTCTAGCATACTGTATTTATACTGCTCTTCCTTATATTTATGGGACGACTTCTCTTTCTAGAGGCTAGAAACTCAATATTAATTATTTTCTTTAGCTGACTTGTCTTCTAGGGTTATGTCCAACACTTTAGGGTTTCTTCTTGCTTCCTAGAATATTCTAGTCTTGTTAGGGTTACACGTGGAAGTTTAATACCTCTCACAACTACCATAATATCAACACTCCCTCCTAGCTAGGTGTTGACGATTGAAAATGTCAACATAATTTCACCTGCAAAGTGTTGCTAAAGCCTATTAATAAGACTAAATAATGCTAGTAGGTGGGACCCCCTTGAACTTTTGAAGATCGGACCTATTCATTTTCAATGTTATGATGAGGTGCTACAAAGATTTACATGATTGATGATAATATGGTCATCATTGATATGAGTTGAGCCTTGAGATGTTGTTCCTTCATGATACTACATCCTGCTATTCATTATGGTATTTTTTCTTCTTGCACCAGCACAATAAAAATGTTAGCGAAAATTGCAGAAAGTCATTTTGAGGAAAAGCAAAATACTATATCTAATGCAAAAGAGACCTAGCTCTGTGATACTATATGCATGAAACTACTTGTTGATAGTGGTTAAGTCCTAGCTAACAAGAAAATGGCTATGAAAAATTGTTAAATTACATTTTATATATATACATATGGTGGAAATTTTAATGGTGCATTTTGGCAAGGAGATTATGCATTGGTTGATGAAATAGGTAGTTGATATGCATATGTTATAAACCTTGGTGGCTCATGGAAGTAATGGATTTGCAATTTTAATGGTTATTATGCTATGGGCAATAATTCTATTATATAGTGGTCAAGCGATTTATTTGAGTTATAACATGGATGGTGCATTTGGAAAATGGTTGAATTATGTAACTTGGGTCATGTTATGGTTTAAATGTGTTGATATTCTTGATGCATTGGTTGATTAATGGTGTTAATGGATGGTTCATTGGCATGTAATGTGGTAAATGAGACAAGGGTGGAGGCGATGTGCATTTACTGCATGTCACCTTTACCCTTTCCGTTGGTCGCCACCCTAGTCGGACTATTGTTCGATCTTGATTTTGTGTTCACGCTCCATATTTTTAGCAGGGTGAAACCACTCGGTGACCTCTTGTCTTAAGGATTTCGATTGACAGGTATGTCTCTTTTGGCTATTCTTGACTTTGCTCTGGTTATGAAATGGTTTTGGCTCAATTGTGTGGGTTTTTATTTGTCCCGAGTGATGCAACTATGTGGAATTTTGGTTTTGAATGGAAACCGATGGTTATGTTGTAATAATTTTAAGTTCATCAAAGTTGTTAGTCTTCCTGGGTGATATCTCTTTTTTACCACTGCGTTTTGGTTGAAGGGATTTGTTTAAATCATGGATGAAGGGTGGTATTCATGATTCTTGGGTTTAACTAGAGCCATGCTCCCTTGTTTTGGCCCCATCAAGGAATTGTCTCTCATTCACAAGCGTCATAGCTTCCTTGTATGTACACCTTTGGCTTCGAAGTTTCACTGTAGTTAGTTATGTTCCTCCTGTGAAGGCTACCGTGCAAACCCTTAACCCTCTAGACTGGATTTGCATAGGGAGATTGTCAAGTCTGCCAATTTGTTTCTGGTTATTGCGGTCTTTTGTTTTGAATACGAGCTCACCCGTTGGTCATATAAGAAGTCATGTTGGTATGGTTTTCGTCACTACCCCTGTGGAAATAACATGGACCTTACATTGCTAATTTGCACTACCAAAATTTCACAGTCACCCGCCTGATGTAAAAAACTCAGTTGTATTTAGTGGAAGGGCCTCTACCCATTTCGGTTTGATGCGTGGGTATACAAAGTTACCACAGCTTGTTTTGTTGATTGATTTTTCCTACCACAGTGGAGAATTGTTGGTTGGTGTGCAGTCATTGATTTTTCACTTATAGTGATTTGGTTGATGGCTGACATTGGTCATGAATGTTTAGGGTTTCTCACATAGGTCCTGTTCTATGTATGGTGTTTTATGAAACATGGGGCACGATAAATATGGTTTCCCTGGGGCCGAATGATAATTGAACCGGATAACTGTAGAAGGTTTATCCATGACATCCTTGAGTTGTTGGTTATTATACAGTCATTAGTATTTGCACTTAAGATGTTTTGGATAGTGGATGGCATCAACTACAAGGGTTTAGCGTTGTTCACATAGGTCACGTCCTGTAGATGATCTTTTGCAAAGTAATGTATTGGGTTGGATATTCCTACTGCATCTTTTGTCATTGGTAAAATAAGTTTGAATATGCATAGCTTGGTCACTCATAAGCACTTACAAAATAGCTCAGAATGAGGTTTTTGAGTTATATCATGGTTATATATTGTTGTGTGGTTATGGTAATTATTACACTATGAAATTATCTCAGTTGTGCACCACGTATAATATGAATGGCTTGTTTTGTATGCCTAGTAATACCCCACTAAATTCTAAGTGTGATTGTCTTTCACAAATTGATCACTGTAGATGATAGTTGTGTGGGATTTTTGGCTCGTTTTTAAGTCGCATTGAGATACTTGTTTTATAGTGGCGTAGTTACATGGTTTCATAAATTTTCTCCTACATAGCCTGTGTCTAAATGACGACTGTTGGTTATAGTCAATTTCCTTTTCAAGTGTGGAATGTGAGGTCTTGATTATTTTGATCTTTCTACTGCGTATATATGTATGGAAATGAATACCATTATAGATCTTGATTGGCTCTATTAACAGAAGTAGGGACTTCAGTATTTTTTTTTGGAAAGACTACTTTCAAATATAGACGTGGATTGGGGAAATGTATGGCAATGGTGGATGTTAATGGTTACAGATTGAGTGTTGGTGTTGACTGTTATAACATACATAATGTACGAATAAAAGGAACAGAACCTCTTACAAATTGTGTGAAGTACTTATGTTTTGTAATGACATTGTGTTGGATATTAATGGACAGTTAAATTAAACAAATACAGAGGAATTATTACTCAGTCATCTAATTGTTGGTCGATGCATATTTTTTTACTGCAAATATGTTATGGATTGCTTGATTAATCTCATGAATAGTAAATGTTTGTCTCCCCCCTCATTATCTCATTTTTCGTTAATTATAAACCCCTCACATATCCCATATTCATTTTTTTCACCCTCTGTTCTGATATTAATCACAGGTAAGGAAAAATTTGTGTTAGATTGGATGGAAATGGAAGAATTTTGTGTGGATTGCAGTGAGGTTTATTGGTTTGCTTACAATTTATTGATGTTATCATTGAGCAGTGACCATATCTCTCCCCTTTCATATATCATATTTTCGCTAATTAAAAACCCCTCATGTATCCCTAAACATTTTTTCCACCCCCTTCTCATTGATTAACATTAGAACAATTTGTATGGATTGGATTGCATGAGCCTAATACATTCTTAGCCAAATCTATTTCATATTTTTAAGGAGTTGTTATGCATGGTTATTTAAAATACTATTTTCTAATTGTTAACATATGCAGGATGAGATTTTTTAGTCGAGGAAGCCATGGCCGAGGAAACAGAGGATAGAATCACAAAGCATGCTAAGTTTTTCTCTTTGAGTTTATGTTGAGATAGTTCAGTTTTCATTCATTCATATATTCATCATAGCCTAATTCTCTATTGTGATAGAAGGGTCTTGTTGTAGACAACAATATTCAGGGCTGAATCAAATCATTCAAACACTTGTTCTTCAGAGGTGTTGATCTATCTTTGATAGTTTGTGTAGACTTGTTTGTTTATGAATTGATTTTCATGGTTGATAAAGGCTATTGTGCAGAGTCAAGTGGGCAGCAATCTGTGGCAAGTTGATCCATCTTTTAGAGTTCAATTTTGGTTTTCTGTTAGAGGTCCTTTTGTATGTTCCATCGGGGATTTCTAAGTTTGACTTTGGTCCAAGATTTTTATGTGAAGTTTTGGAAAGACAATGAATCTTTGGTGAATTGGAATGAAATAAAGGATTTTTTTATGTCTCATATATCTTGAGTATCATCTTGGTGTCTTTACTTATGATCTTACATTTATTTCAGCAGTTGATATGTTCAAAAAAATACATAAAAAGTGAATTTCTAGGAAGCTTTTGTTGATAAAAGACTAGCCTAAGACCTTGTCATTAATACTTGTGAGTTAGGATATATTTTTTGTTGGCTATAAACATAGGATGATATTCCCGTCTACTTTACTTTAGCCAAGTAAATTCTGAAAATACTTGAGTAAGATCAATTCATATATTTTCCTCAACACTAGGTAGGTATTAAACGTAATGGTCTTGAGGAAAAATAGATCATTCAACCGGTAGCATCATCATAGACACACAAGCTATCTCATGATCATGTAGATCAACTCACGAGCAACATCATCACTATCAGTATAATATGATAACATCAACTACATCATCTCTCAATGACATACTCCATCTGATTAATCAAGCATGATGATGAATAAGTCACTCACTCTACAGAGTGATACAAGAACCATTCTTGTAATCCAAACATATGTCCTAGAAAAATAACTGTCCTAGACCATTTTCCACATTGAAAATGTCTGTCCATCATCATATTGACTATCCATCTGGATGATAATCATCTCCAACACCAATGATAGTTTTTAATGAAAATTGTAAAAATTCCATTCAATAGAACACAATTGTTTCAATCCATAGTAATATGCAAATATTATCCAGTGGTACACAACCACAATTAGTAGCACAAAACTACAAATTAGTGACACATAGTCACTACCAATGGATCACACCCACCCCAGTGGCATATAACTACTATCCAGAGACATGCAGTCTCCACGACAATCATATCATCTAATATCAACAATATCATGATACAAACTAAGTCATTTGGGACATTCTTCCACTCACATATGTGATATTTGGAAGAGAATATTCCCTCAGAAGGTAAAACATTGTCCATGGGCTATCTGGACTATTATTCTCAAGCATAGAAGAATAATTGTCCCTGATTTTTGAGCTTGGACAATTCACCTAACTAGGCCATTCCTGCGACATTAATCATAGTGCAACCTGGAGAGAATGAGTCTGCCCTAGGGAATGCATGTCCCTGATTGTTGAACCTGAACCATTCACCTAACTGGGCCATTCCTCTATCACTAATCATAGTGCAACTTGGAGAGAATGAGTCTACCCTAGGGAATGACTATCCTGCACCAACCTCCAAAATTCTTCGAAACTTCCCACAACTGTGAACTTTCGAAAGAATGAATGTTTGAAGAGACAGACCATTCTACTTGAACACTACTCAGAGTGACTGCTAAGAATAATGACTGTCCTAGACCATTACCCTACATTGTCCATAAGGGGAATCGATTTCTATGGTACATCATCAATCTATCGAACCATTTTCATTACGAAAATGACTGTCCAATCTGGACCATTTTCCGAACTAGAAAATGTCTATCCGTAAAAAATATCAAACCACTTTCTGAACTGGAAAGGAACTACTCATCCTAGACCATTTTCAAACTGAAATATGATTTCCCATAAATCAATAACATATCATTGCTTCCTCCCACCCTGGGAGTAATCTCTTCCTTTTTCAATAAGGAAGTCGTCTCCATGAGCCCCAGCTTGTTTCTTAAGTACACAAACTTTCATCTTGAATAGAGTTTTTACCAAAATATTTGTTATATGTCCATCTATGGAGATATATTGGAGAACCACTTATCTCCTCTAGACTTCATCACGGAGAATGTAACGCTTGATCTCAATGTACTTCGGTCTTGTCATGGAACATTGGTTTTCTCTGAAGGCTTCACATAGCTTTAATCATTACAATATATCATGGTTGAATTTAGTACTTATGTTTCCTGCTGGCTCATGACATTGTGGCAAAGATCAAACTGAAACATATCCAAGTAACACTTCTTCTGTCATCATGAGAGTTTTCCATGTATTTAGAAATCCATCATCTCAGACTTCTAAGTAACTATTTTGATACACTATCTCTGTCATAGATTCAAACTAAACACGGGTTGCTTATCACACACGTGTTGTCATAGACTTCTTTTAGAGTCAAACAAAACATGTGTTGCTTATCATGGTTGCTACTTTCAATGGGAACATGGACTTATACTTCATAATCCTCAATGGATCATATCATTTAGGATTAGTTCCCTCCTAATCCTTTCTTCATGCATGAATGCATGCTCTTATTTTTTAATTATGTAATCATCTCCATCCATCTAAGAGAGTCCATGCTTTCGTATGTATCCTTATTTCCTTCTTCAAGGTGTCACAATTCCTTTTCTAATTCCCTCTTGATTACTGACTTATTTTTTATTTGAGTTATTTTGGGTCTCTTCAAGTTTGATTCTGATTTCAACCTTTTTGGCAATTGTTACTTATATAATAGCTTTCATAGGAATTGTTACCAAATATTGTCAATGTACTTCATCTTTTTCATGTGTTTTGTAGTCATTGTAATAAAAATCCTTATCTTCATATTCTTCCATAGGTATTGATTCGCTTGACTAGAAGAAGAAGTCTATTTTATCCTACTTGGATTTATTTGAGGGTTCCCTTTCTTTGACAACTGATGTTTCGTTTGCTTCCTTCCTTTTCTTTAACTCAAGACAGTGGTTCCTATAGTGACCATATTTTTTAGAGTTGAAACATTATATCTTTGACATATCCTTTTCTTGATTTGGTTTCTTCCTTAAGACAAAATTCCTCTTATTCCTAGAATCCTTGAACTTTCTTATGAAGGCTTGATCATCGTATTTAATTTTGAATTTTTATTTTGCATTAATCCTTGATTCTTCTTGTGCAAAGCAAGTCCAAAGTTCTTCAAATGTGGGATACACCTTTATTATGTTCATGTTTGTGGCAAATGCATCCCATGTATTGGGAATTCCATTGAGTACTATATTTACTAGTTCCTTTTCTGAAATGATATCTTCGATAGCTTTTGTTTGATATCTTAACTGAGATATTCTTACAAAGTATGATGTTATTTTATCATCATCAATCATTTTCATGTCACGAAGCTCATTCTTCAGACTCATTACTTGTCCAATGTTTATGACTAAGAAGAGGTTAGTTAGAGCATTGTACATCTTCTTATATGAGTCAAGATGAGAGATGTAGGGTATCAAGTGATCTCTTACAGAGTTCACTATGATACTCATAACATTGATTTCATTGTCCTTGAATTTCTCCATAACTGCAATGTTATGAGGTTCCTTCTCTTTTCCTTCTTCA
>JZKD02S2247245.1:49139-67173 GCA_000966675.3 Picea glauca
TAGTATTTTTCCCAAACTTCTCCATATTTTTCTTCTAGGTCTCTTGTAAATAAACTCCAAGTATAATGATAAAAATGTGGATTCCTTTTGAGTACCCATTAATACCATTGATAGGGTTTTATCTCAAAGTACAAGGTTTCTAAGGAAATTATTTTCTTATCATCCATAATATTATGAAATTCAAAGTATTTCTCTATTTGGTTCACCCATGAAAAGACTTTTGTTCTATCAAACATTTTTAATTCAACTTGGGAAAGTTGACACCCTTAGGAAACCATCCATAATTAACTACACTATTAGAGTTAAATCCCCCTGAAATTTTTTTGTTATTGGCAGGTTGTTCAACATGAATACTACCTTTATTTTCATGAGTCTCTTCGGTTATAGTGTCACTTTTCGAAATCCTCCCATCTAGGGTTTGTATGATACTTGACATGTAATTTTTCAATTTTTCAATCTTTTTATCCATCTTCTTTTCCATTTGATCCATTTGATCACTATGTCCATCCATCTTCTTTTCCATTTGATCCTTATTTTCATCCATATTCTTTTTCATCTCTTGTATTTTTCTTTGTGTGGTGTTGCCTCGTTACTTTTTATTGACCTAGCACTCAATTCATTAAGTTGTTCTTCCCATTTGGATACCTTGTTATGTATCTCATCATTTTCTTCATGAGTTATGAACGAACTTTATAGAGGTTTACTTGGTGATGCAATTTTTTCAGAACCCCTACACATGTGGTGTAAAAATAATAACAAACCTCTATTTTCTCTTTATCACAAATTTTTAATCACAAAAGACAGATCTTCCAATAAAAATTTATGCCAATTGTAAGTGGCATACCTTTAAAACCCTCATTTTGAGATTATCTTGATGGTTGATCTTTGTCCTGATGTATCTCTAAAATTTCGTCCATTATGAGTTTGAAATTTTTTCTTGTAGTACTTTGATATGTATTCTCTACAATCACATAGTATCAACAAAAAATTGATGTGTCAAGTGAAAGTTATGGTAACTTTACCAAAACCTGTTGATTGTTTTCCCCTTCTAGAGAACAAAATTGTATGGAATGACAGGCTTCCAATATTTCATATATTGTTTTGAACCTTTTACCTAGAATACCATGTTCCATTATATTTCCAAAGATAGTGGTGTCACTTAATTTGTAATTTTCAAAATTTATATATGACACTTCTACCAACAAGATCTGTTTGAGACTAGTTTTAGGACTAGTCAAATAACCCTAATTTCCATAGATTGTATCTCAATAAATGAAATCATTAAAAAATTGAAATTTTTACCACAAAAAAAATCCCATTGCGTCCTAATTATTTTGAAAAATTCATAGTTTGAAACCTTGTTTTAAAACAATTATGTTGAAAATTCCAATATGACTCATTTGAAACTGACTTTGGGACTAGTCACAAACCATCACTTAAAAAGGATATATCTCCAAAATTATAACTAAATAGTGCTTGAAATTATTACTAGATATACTTTTCTATGTATCCTTAGGCTTCTCAACATTTCACTATCAGAATCATCACAGAAAAAACAAATCCTAGAAAAAATTCTAACATGTCTCGATTGAAGGAGAAAAACCCTAGGATCGTATGCTCTAAAACCAAATGTTATGAACCTGTTGAGATCATTTCCCATTTTCAGGTTTTCCTTACCCTTTCTATATTCCCAAATTATTTTTTTCATTTTTTTTCCCTCTTCTACACCTCCCCTTGATTTCCCTCTTTCTTATATCCTTTCTTCTCTCCCTTTCTAGTTACCATACTTAGTCGTATTTCAAAAATCGACAAGTTCACGAGTTGGAAGGTTGGTGTAACTTCATCTCCATCCACTTTCTCATGTCATAAGTTCAATCGAATGCCTTTCTACATTACACTTAGCCATTTGTTTTTCCAACTTCACGGGTGTGTGGGTTCAAGCCTTCATCCACCAAGTTTTTTGATCTCCACTTTGCACCCAAAGTTCCATGATCTACATGTTTACCATTAGATTTATCATGGGTTTCGATCCCCCAAGTATTTTATCTCTTCTACATGCAAGTCCTACCGACCACCTTTCCACACTTAACATATTTTTGATCATCCATAATAGCAGGTTCGCGAGTTCTCGAGTTGGTGGGTTAATGAAAAGCTCCATATTCAAACTCGATATCATCTGTTCCCGCCATCCTCTTTCTTTTCCCAATATTCAGTAAGTGTTGATTAATGCTAACAAATTTTGTGCAGACTCTGAAAATATAGTCATTAATGGAGAAAAAATCGAGGAATTACTCATTAAATTGCATTAAATCTCCACTTACCAAGGGATTAAATTAACATCATCTCTCTGAAAAAGATTTATCTGAGGCTATTATCCAGCTGAAGAAATACTCTCCTCAACCTATGGCAACATCACCTGGACAATATTTTTGTGGTGATACTTTAAATATATTTGGTCATGAAGACCAGAACTTCCATTGGTAAAGAGAATATTCATATTATTTGTCTCCTTCTACATAGAAATATGTAATTTGGGCATCTGGAATTGCTCATGCAGGGTGTGTTCCTAAGATTTTTAACTATAAAGAACTTGTTGCATGGTGTATGGAGAAGTATGTGCCAAGATAGAGAAGTATACAACTCCAAGATCATTCTCCAATTTCCCTTTCACCGCAATTTTTTCGAAAGATGTTGAAGATCCTAGAGTCGACACTTACCTTCAAAGGAGAAGACCGCAAATATTTTTTGAAGAAAAATAACAATGGGCTTGACCTCCTTCCTGAATATTTGGAGAATCTTGCATCTATTCCATAAGACATAACCAAGATCCAGGTCAACTCTTTTAAAAACTTCTTTCAATAAATTGTGTGGTTGTTTACCAAGTTGATAGGTCAATAAAACAATGTTACTATCTCTCGCATGATTTTATATATTTTATATTTTACAGTGAAATAACCGACCATATTTGACTGGGGAAAATTGATTTCTATCGAAATCTCATCCCAATTGACGCACAATAAAAAGTAAAAATGATTATTTATGGCTTCCTATCTAATATTCGCTATAGTGTATTGTTGTAAATTCCTAAAATTGACCATAAGTAAGAGGGTTAATCGTGAAACAGGTCCAATTACCTTTTGGTATGAGGAACTATGGAGACACGAGACCCCTTTCTATTTTATGAAGTTTATAATGATTTTGTCTTAGTCTTCAAGAGGATGTTGTTGGGCGAAAATACTTCAAGGATATCTGACTAGGCTAACAGATTCTTAGAGAGAAAAGGAATGATAAAACAAATGGAGAATCATAGTTTCATAAGGATATTATGTTCCAAAGAAAATATTTCTTTTCTCTCGTATCATGTATCTGAAAAATTATTCATTAGAGAAGTGGAAAGTAAATACAATTCATGGCTACATTTTTTCCATGAAAAAGGGAAAAAGAAATTTGTTCCCTTGCCATGGAAGATTGGAGATTTTATATTCAGAAACATAAATAAAATCGACGAGTTTTCAAATCATTTCAACAATGTTAATTTAAAGTATGTCGAAAATATAATAGGGTTTGATTCTAGAAAGAACTTTGTAGAAAATATGATTTTGTTGGGATTCAGTAACTTGTTCATCCATACTATCTTGAATGAAGAAGAATAAGGTAACAACCAAAGTACTCATGTACACGATGTCGGTGACCTAGAAACATCACTCAGTATTAATGATTGTTATAAGCAAAAGGGAAAGGGTTCCAATGAAAGAAGTGCCCAGTCTCTAGTTGTTACTCCAAATAATACCACATCCTGGAGAAATGATCCAATGGCTCACCCAGATAGAAAGGTTATCAACATTAATTCACATGGAGGGGGAGAGAAGAATCCTCCCCCCGGGAAAATTGAGAGTTCACATAAGCTCCATGTGAGAAAGAAAAGGAAGAATTTAGTGTAAGAGGAAGAGGATAATCTTATAGAAAATGACATCCAAAGATTTTCTTTGGATGACATGGAGCTAGATCAAGTAGATATTAAGAAAATATTTCCCACGATGGAATAGCCAGAAAATATGACTCAACAAAATTATTTATTGGAAATCGTTGCAAATAAGACCATTAGCGAAGATGAATCCTTCACTTTTCAAAGTGTTGTTTTTTATAAGGAGTCTAAAAATTTGATTGTAGAAAGAGGTGACCAGAAAAATAAAAAGGGAAAATCTCACTCCTGAAGGACATGATATGAGTTGAGCCTTGAGATGTTGTTCCTTAATGATACTACAACCTGCTATTCATTATGGTATTTTTTCTTCTTGCACTTGCACAATAAAAATGTTAGGGAAAATTGCAGAAAATCATTTTGAGGAAAAGAAAAATATTATATCTAATGCAAAAGAGACCTAGCTCTACGATACTATATGCATGAAACTACTTGTTGATAGTGGTTAAGTCCTAGCTAACAAGAAAATGGCTATGAAAAATTGTTAAATTACATTTTATATATATACATATGGTGGAAATTTTAATGGTGCATTTTGGCAAGGAGATTATGCATTGGTTGATGAAATCGGTAGTTGATATGCATATGTTATAAACCTTGGTGGCTCATGGAAGTAATGGATTTGCAATTTTAATGGTTATTATGCTATGGGTGATAATTCTATTGTATAGTGGTCAAGCGATTTATTTGAGTTATAACATGGATGGCACATTTGGCAAATGGTTGAATTGTGTAACTTGGGTTATGTTATGGTTTAAATGTGTTGATATTCTTGATGCATTGGTTGATTAATGGTGTTAATGGATGGTTCATTGGCATGTAATGTGGTAAATGAGACAAGGGTGGAGGCGACGTGCATTTACTTCATGTCACCTTTACCCTTTCCGTTGGCCGCCACCCTAGTCGGACTATTGTTCGATCTTGATTTTGTGTTCACTCTCCGGATTTTTAGCGGGGTGAAACCACTTGAACACCTCTCGTCTTAAGGATTTCGATTAACGGGTATGTCTCTTTTGGCTATTCTTGACTTTACTCTAGTTATGAAATGGTTTTGGCTCAGTTGTGTGGGTTTTTGTTTGTCCTGAGTGCTGCAACTATGTGGAATTTTGGTTTTGAATGGAAACCGATAGTTATGTTGTAATAATTTTAAGTTCATCAAAGTTGTTAGTCTTCCTGGGTGATATCTCTTTGTTACCACTACATTTTGGTTGAAGGGATTTGTTTAAATCATGGATGAAGGGTGGTATTCACGATTCTTAGGTTTAACTAGAGCCATGCTCCCTTGTTTTGGCCCCATCAAGGAATTGTCTCTCATTCACAAGCGTCATAGCTTCCTTGTACGTACACCTTTGGCTTTGAAGTTTCACTGCAGTTAGTTATGTTCCTCCTGTGAAGGCTACCGTGCAAACCCTTAACCCTCTAGACTGGATTTGCATAGGGAGATTGTCGAGTCTGCCAAGTTGTTTCTGGTTATTGTGGTCTTTTGTTTTGAATACGGGCTCACCCGTTGGTCATATAAGCAGTCATGTTGGTATGGTTTTCGTCACTTCCCCTGTGGAAATAACGTGGACCTTACATTGCCAATTTGCACTACCAAAATTTCATAGTCACCTGCCTGATGTAAAAAACTCAGTTGTATTTAGTGGAAGGGCCTCTACCCATTTCAGTTTGATGCGTGGGTATACAAAGTTACCACAGTGGAGAATTGTTGGTTGGTGTGCAGTCATTGATTTTTCACTTATAGTGATTTGGTTGATGGCTGACATTGGTCACGAATGTTTAGGGTTGCTCACACAGCTCATGTTCTATGTATGGTGTTTTATGAAACATGGGGCACGATAACTATGGTTTCCCTGGGGCCGAATGATAATTGAACCGGATAACTGTAGAAGGTTTATTCATGACATCCTTGAGTTGTTGTTTATTATACAATCGTTAGTATTTACGCTTAAGATGTTTTGGATAGTGGATGGCATTAGCTACAAGGGTTTAGTGTTGTTCACATAGGTCACATCTTGTAGATGATCTTTTGCAAAGTAATGTATTGGGCTGGATATTTCTATTGCATCTTGTGTCATTGGTAAAATAAATTTGAATATGCGCAGCTTGGTCACTCATAGGCACTTACAAAATAGCTCAAAATGAGTTTTTTGAGTTATATCATGGTTATATATTGTTGTGTGGTTATGGGAATTATTACACTATGAAATTATCTCAATTATGCACCAGATATAATATGTATGGATTGTTTTGTATGCCCAGTAATACCCCCCTAAATTCTAAGTGTGATTGTCTTTCACAAATTGATCACTGTAGATGATAGTTGTGTGGGATTTTTGGCTCGTTTTTAAGTCGCATTGAGATACTTGTTTTACAGTGGCGTAGTTACATGGTTTCATAAATTTTCTCCTGCATAGCCTGTGTCTAAATGATGATTGTTGTTTATATTCAAATTCCTTTTCAAGTGTGGCATGTGAGGTCTTGATTATTTTGATCTTTCTACTACGTATATATGTATGGAAATGAATATCATTAAAGATCTTGATTGGCTCTATTAACAGAAGTAGGGACTTCAGTATTGTTTTTTGGAAACACTACTTTCAAATATAGACGTGGATTGGGGAAATGTATGGCAATGGTGGATGTTAATGGTTACAGATTGAGTGTTGTTGTTGACTATTATAACATACATAATGTAAGAATAAAAGGAACAGAACCTCTTACAAATTGTGTGAAGTACTTATGTTTGGTAACGACTCTGTGTTGGATATTAATGGACAGTGAAATTAAACAAATACAAAGGAATTATTACTCAGTCATCTAATTGTTGGTCGATGCATATTTTTTTACTGCAAATATGTTATGGATTGCTTGATTAATCTCATGAATAGTAAATGTTTGTTTCCCCCCTCATTATCCCATCTTCTGTTAATTATAAACCCCTCACATATCCCATATTCATTTTTTTCACCCTCTGTTCTGATATTAATCACAGGTAAGGAAAAAATTGTGTTAGATTGGATGGAAGTGGCAGAATTTTGCATGGATTGCAGTGAGGTTTATTGGTTTTCTTACAGTTTATTGATGTTATCATTGAGTAGTGACCATATCTCTCCCCTTTCATTATATCATATTTTTGCTAATTACAAACCCCTCATGTATCCCTAAACATTTTTTCCACCCCCTGCTCATTGATTAACATTAGAACAATTTGTATGGATTGGATTGCATGAGCCTAATACATTCTTAGGCAAATTTATTTCGTATTTTTAAAGAGTTATTATGCATGGTTATTTAAAATACTATTTTCTAATTGTTAACATATGCAGGATGAGATTTTTTAGTAGGGGAAACCATGGCCGAGGAAACAAAGGATAGAAGCACAAAGCATGCTAAGGTTTTCTCTTTGAGTTTATGTTGAGATAGTTCAGTTTTCATTCATTCATATATTCATCATAGCCTAATTCTTTATTGTGATAGCAGGGTCTTGTTGTAGACAACAATATTCAAGGCTAAATCAAATCATTCAGACACTTGTTCTTCAGAGGTGTTGATCTATCTTTGATAGTTTGTGTAGACTTGTTTGTTTATGAATTGATTTTCATGGTTGATAAAGGCTATTGTGTAGAGTCAAGTGGGAAACAATCTGTGGCAAGTTGATCCATCTTTTAGAGTTCAATTTTGGTTTTCTGTTAGAGGTCCTTTTGTATGTTCCATCGGGGATTTCTAAGTTTGACTTTGGTCCAAGATTTCTGTGTGAAGTTTTGGAAAGACAATGAATCTTTGGTGAATTGGAATGAAATAAAGGATTTTTTTATGTCTCATATATCTTGAGTATCATCTTGGTGTCTTTACTTCTGATCTTACATTTATTTCAGCAGCTGATATGTTCAAAAAAATACATAAAAAGTGAATTTCCAGGAAGCTTTTGTTGATAAAAGACTAGCCTAAGACCTTGTCATTGATACTTGTGAGTTAGGATATATTTTTTGTTGGCTATAAACATAGGGTGATATTCCCGTCTACTTTACTTTAGCCAAGTAAATTCTAAAAATACTTGAGTAAGATCAATTCATATATTTTCCTCAACACTAGGTAGGTATTAAACGTAATGGTCTTGAGCACAAATAGATCATTCAACCAGTAGCATCATCATAGACACACAAGCTATCTCATGATCATGTAGATCAACTCATGAGCAACATCATCACTATCGGTATAATATGATAACATCAACTACATCTTCTTTCAATGACATACTCCATCTGAGTAATCAAGCATGATGATGAATAAGTCACTCACTCTACAGAGTGATACAAGAACCATTATTGTAATCCAAACATATGTCCTAGAAAAACTGACCTGGACCATTTTCCACATGGAAAATGTCTGTCCATCAGCATATTGACTATCCATATGGATGATAATCATCTCCAACACCAGTGATAGTTTTTCATGAAAATTGTAAAAATGCCATTCAATAGAAAAAAATTGTTTCGATCCATAGTAGTACGCAAATATTATCCAGTGGTACACAACCACAATTAGTAGCACACGACTACAAATTAGTGACACATAGTCACTACCAATGGATCACACCCACCCCAGTAGCATATAACTACTATCCAGAGACATGCAGTCTCCACGACAATCATATCATCTAATATCAACAATATCATGATACAAACTGAGTCATTTGGGCCATTTGATACAAACAATGTACTTCAGTCTTGTCACGGAACATTGGTTTTCTCTGAAGGCTTCACATAGCTCTAATCATTACAATATATCATGGTCGAATTCAGTACTTATGTTTCCTACTGGATCATGACATTGTGGCAAAGCTCAAACTGAAATATATCCAAGTAACACTTATTTTGTCATCATGAGAGTTTTCCACGTATTTAGAAATCGATCATCTCAGACTTCTAAGTAACTATTTTGATACACTATCTCTGTCATAGAGTCAAACTAAACACATGTTGCTTATCACACACGTGTTGTCATAGACTTCTTCTAGAGTCAAACTAAACACGTGTTGCTTATCATGGTTGCTACTTTCAATGGGAACATGGACATATACTTCATAATTCTCAATGGATCATATCATTTAGGATTAGTTCCCTCCTAATCCTTTCTTCATGCATGAATGCATGCTCTTCTTTTTTAATTATGTAATCATCTCCCTCCATCTAAGAGAGTCCATGCTTTTGTATGTATCCTTATTTCCTTCTTCAAGGTCTCACAAGTCTTTTTCTAATTCCCTCTTGATTACTGACTTATTTTTTATTTGAGTTATTTTGGGTCTCTTCAAGTTTGATTCTGATTTCGACCTTTTTGGCAATTGTTACTTATATAATAGCTTTCACGGGAATTGTTACCAAATATTGTCAATGTACTTCATCTTTTTCATGTGTTTTGTAGTCATCGTAATAAAAATCCTTATCTTCATATTCTTCCATAGGTATTGATTCGCTTGACTAGAAGAAGAAGTCTATTTTATCCTACTTGGATTTATTTGAGGGTTCCCCTTCTTTGACAACTGATGCTTTGTCTTCTTCCTTCCTTTTCTTTAACTCAAGATAGTGGTTCCTATAGTGACCATATTTTTTAGAGTTGAAACATTATATCTTTGACATATCCTTTTCTTGATTTGGTTTCTTCCTTAAGAAAAAATGCCTCTTATTCCTAGAATCCTTGAACTTTCTTGTGAAGGCTTGATCATCATATTTAATTTTGAATTTTTTTTTTGCATTAATCCTTGATTCTTCTTGTGCACAGCAAGTCCAAATTTCTTCAAATGTGGGATACACCTTTATTGTGTTCATGTTTGTGGCAAATGCATCCCAAGTATTGGGAATTCCATTAAGTAATATATTTACTAGTTCCTTTTCTGAAATGGTATCTTCAATAGCTTTTGTTTGATATCTTAACTGAGATATTTTTACAAAGTATGATGTTATTTTATCATCATCAATCATTTTCATGTCACGAAGCTCATTCTTCAGACTCATTACTTGTCGAATATTTATAACTGAGAAGAGGTTAGTTAGAGCATTGTACATCTTCTTGTATGAGTCAAGATGAGAGATGTAGGGTATCAAGTGATCTCTTACAGAGTTCACTATGATACTCATAACATTGATTTCATTGTCCTTGAATTTCTCCATAACTGCAACATTATGATGTTCCTTCTCTTTTCCTTCTTCAAACTGTAGTTCCACAATATTTCCTTTCATGATATCCAACACTTTCATCTTGGAAAAGATGAGGTCAATCCTTGTCTTCCATGCTCTGAAGTTATAAGCCCCTTCTAACTTTTTTTTGATTTCATAGAGTAAGTCATGACTGTTTTGACTTGGTCAACTTTTGACTTTCACTTGGTCAACCTTTGATTTTGACCAAAAAATCAAACTTGAAGTCTTGACTTGCTGAGAGTATTAGGAGGTGCACTAGGCTATCCATGAATTAGGTCAAGTTTTTCACTTAAGGTTCTTTAACAAGAGGGTTAGGGTTTTGTTGTTGCAGTTAAACTTTGACCACAACAACAACTGTAACTGAGAAAATCCTCCCAATCTATCTTCCAGTTGTTAGACTGTCCAAAGATAGTGTGGGCCCATATCCTATTATAAAAAATAGGTGTGCTCATTTTACCATAGACAATATAGTAATATTGTCACCCAACCATAGGTTGAAGCAACCCGAGCACCTTAACCTTCACAGAGAGAATAATTCCTAAAGAAAACCCTACACTGAATATCCAACCAAGGTAACATACCACACTCTAGAGCTAGCGTACCAAGAAAAAATTCCAAACCATAACCAAGAGAAGTTCCAAGCCTAAAACCGAAAATGCAAGTTGTAGTAGTTGCAGGTGTAGCTACTCTCCAAACTTGCACACTTACTAAATTTATGTAGTTGTGAGTTGTGTGTTTCTAAATGAGATCAGGAATCTTGTATTTATATTTCTCTTCCTTAGCTATCTAGGTTGAATTCTCTTTATGGAGGCTAAAAACTCAATATTAATTATTTTCTTTAGCCAACTTGTCTTCTAGGGTTATGTCCAACACTTTAGGGTTTCTTCTTTCTTCCCAGAATATTCCAATCTTTTCAGGGTCACACGTGGAGGTTTAGTACCTCCTGAAACTACCATAATATCAACACTTGGAAGGTGAATTATTCAATATTAAAATCAGGCATGAAATAAATGTTGCACCAATGAAAAACTACATTGAAGTTTTGTTTAAAAAGGAAATTGACAAATTAACCAAAGAAGGCCAAGAAGTAGCAGTTGAGAGAGTTCATATAATTGTCAATGAGGACAATAAAAGGACAACATCAAGCAAGTGAATTGGAGAGAGACCATCATAGTAAGTTTATGATGATCACATCTTGATTTCTTTATCATTTTTTCATCCAGTTACTCCACTTCTTTAACTAGAAAGGTTTAACCAAAATATGATAACTCCTTCATGTCTTATTTCTAGGTCTTGCTACTCTTTCATCACCCACCATCTTATTTCCACAACTTACTTCTTGTTTATAATTTATTTATGGTCCGCGGGAACCCCAATCCCAGTCCTAAGGACACATGCATTTAATTTTCAAATCTTTGTAACAGACTCTATCTTTTTCAAAAATCCCAAGAGGGCTATTTTGGGATCAGTTTTAACTATATTTTATAACTCTGAGTTTTGAGTATAAAACATTTGATATTGATCTATCATTTTATTTATTTTAGCTCCACAATTATTTACTCTATTAAAGTTATCCTATGCATGTAGACCATCTTCCTCTATTTTATTTGATCATAAATCTTTAGTTTAACTATGATGGATGTGAGGAATTGTTTTTTGTCTTTTTCAAATATGTGATGTGTGAGGTTCCTGGTCATTTCTCAGGAACTCTCTTTTAAAACAAAACCTTTTATTTTACTGCAATCTTTATATTTCTTTGAATACAACAACAAACTTTCTTAAAGTCCTATATTATTTTGAAAATCTAGAATTCAAAGAAAATCTTGAAACAAAGAGGAGTACCACCTCTATAAAAATGCAGGGGGGATTTGTATCCCCGTGAGGTTTTCGTTTCAGTCCTAGCAGATTCAAGTGTCAACAGAATCAAAATCCAAAAAAAATCCAATTCATGATCCTCTTTTATGGGGAATGATCCTTTAACAATATACAAAATTCAAAGACAAGATGAGATGCCTATACAAATGAGTCTTTTTTAATTATAAATAGGAGAAAAAGTGAGCATCATGTAACCTACCCTAAGCCAAAATAACCATAACTAATAAACTAATAGTAAATGAGTGTTATGGGCCTTAACATAGGTCCTTAGTTTCCTTAACACTTAACATCAAAACCTTTGATTCAAATCCCCCTTAACCTTGAAACATCTAACCCAATAACCCCTTAACCTTTAAACGTCTAACCCACTAACCCCTTAACCTCGAAACCTCTAACCTAGTAACCCCTTAAAATTTAAACTTCTAACTCACTAACCCCTTGGAACACTACCCCATGGCACTCTATTCCTTATTAAATTGTCCACAACTAAGGTAAATAAAGTTATGACAAAGACAAGTATAATTGAGCATAAATGAGGCAAAGGAACTAACACAAATTGAAGATATAAAAATCTGCACCCATAACCTCTTATATCTCCTTGTAACCTCTAATCCTCTAACAAAATAACCCCTCAACTTCAAAACCTCTAACCTCATACTCACTATATTGTAACTTAGAACTACCTTAGCACTAAGATACCATATTAGTGTCATGGGCTAGCTAGAACTAGTTAAATGCCTAAGTTTGATAAGATAAGTTTCAAGGGTTAAGTATACCAATCAAATATTCTTTCCCCTTAACACCCTAATGTCTAATAACCCCCACCAAACCACCAATTAATGTCCTAAGGTATAACCCACCCACCTTGCTAATATAATAATTAATCTCCTAAGTTCTAACACACCCCTCCTTTTATTTGAATCATTTATATTATAGTGATAACATGATATATGGATTGGGGTTACAAATACATATTCACATGTGGGTTAGAACTTATAGGGATTGGTAGTCAAGTTTTATACAATTTAGGTTTTAAGGGCTATTAGGGTTAATGATTATAGATTATGGATTATATGTGTTAATGGTTATGAATTAGGGTTTATAGGTTCTAGTATGTACAAGATTAAGGGGTTATATTATGGGACATAATGCGAAATTATTTTTATTTAGGAGCTCTAGAAATGTTTCAAGTATTAGGGGCTAATATCTATAGTTTATAACATAATAGGTATTAGGGGTGACAACTTATAGGGATTTGAATTCGTAGATGATAGAAGAGAAGGGGTCATAAGGAATTTTAGAGTTAAATAGTTTAGAGTTCGCAAGTTATGGGATTATCAAATATTTTGGGTTATAAACCTATTCCTTAGTAATAGGTAGTTACTATACCTACTAACTCATTACTTCCTATAACCCCTTAGAAATGCCACCTTGTTAATGCACACATAATTAATTGCAATACCCAATGAACATAGCGCTAAGGATAGCTCCCCAAATTAGTTGCAATATGGTTCCAATATAAAGATTTGCGTTAATTAAGGTTGTTCAAATGCCATACCCTATAATAAAGGATATTAAAATTATTAAACCACCTAATGAATGATAATCATATGTATTTGACTGTTATGGCCCAAAGGGGGAATATATAGGGTTAAATGTATATGATATGACCCCAATGGGGTGATATATGGGGCTAAATGTACATGTAATATGTAAATATATATGTAATAGGTTCATCCTAATAGTGAAGGGGCCTCATGTGTAGATGTGAATAGGTATATAGAGAGATCATTTATTCATTATTGAGACATGTGAATTGTGATGTATGAATGTATTTGGTTATTTGGAGGAGTTTCTCCTACTCTTTAAGGAGTTATTGTGTAACTTATCTATCTTGGAGTTGTGCTCCATGCTCACATTTTGTACATGGTGTGTACTTATGGAGAGAGAACTTGTATAGAATGACACACATCCATTATTTGATAAATCATTCTAAAATTTATATCAGAAACACTATGGATTGTCCTCTTTCAAATGCAACTTGACCCACAAAAGTTGGATACTCTCTAAAGAAGATATGATTGTTTTACCCGGAACACATGTTTGAGACTAGTTATAGGACTAGTCAAAAAACTCTATATTCCATAGGGTATATCTCTGAAAGTGTAACTTCCCAAAACCTAAAATTTTACCATAGGTACCTCTCTATGTCTTCTAAATAACCTCAAATTTTATCTTTCTAAAATGGAACCAAAAATAAGTTATAGTGAAAATTCCAAGATGACTTTCTAGAGGAAGAAAAACCCAGGGTTAAATGTATATGATATGACCCCAATGGGGAACATATATGGGGCTAAATGTACATGTAAAATGAAAATATATATTTAATAGGTTCAGCCTAATAGTAAAGGGGCCTCATGTGTATGTGTGAATAGGTATATATAGAGATCATGTATTCATTATTGAGACATGTGAATTGTGGTGTATGAATGTATTTGGTTATTTGAAGGAGTTTCTCATATTCTTTAAGGAGTTATTGTGTAACGTATCTGATCCAGGTGGATATCGATGGCCACCCACCTTTTCCAAATGGCTCAAAATAGTTTTCAGGCAATTTTAGCAATTTACTATTTTTAGTAGGTTTTAACTTCCGAGGCCATTTTGAGGGTCCAAATGAAGGTTTTTCGAGATATAGGTTCTCAATGATAGCCAAAGGCATCATTGAGCCCCCAAAATGAATCTCCTCGATGATACCTTTCCAACGAGATATCACACGCCTAAAACAGAGATCCCGTACAAAAGTTACAACCCCGGGAAGTTGATGTACTCACTTACCCAAACAGGGCCCACATGACTTTTGGCGCTTCATCTCCTAGGGTTAGGTTTTTGGATGTCTAGGGTTTTTGGCATTCCTTCTAATTGTAAAAAGGCCTTCAGAGCCTCATTGTAATCATCTTATTGCGAATGCGAGTAGCCGTCACACCTCTTCTCAGAGATAAGCTGCCACCATTCTAGCGAGTCTTTCACTCTATATTTTTACAGTCTCTGTACATTTCTTTCATTAATAGAAATCGTGTATTACTGTATCTCTGTTTTTATGGTTACATCTCTGATATATTTCTATTATATTATTGGATATACGCGATATCTCTATGCATTTATTTATTATATCTCCGCTCTCAATTTGTGCCAAAAATAATCCGGATCAGTATCTATCTTGGAGTTGTGCTCCATGCTCACATTTTTTACATGGTGTGTACTTCTGGAGAGAGAACTTGGATAGAATGAAACACATCCATTAGTTGATAAATCATTCTAAAATTTGTACCGGAAACACTGTGGATTGTCGTCTTTCAAATGACACTTGTCTCACAGAAGTTGGATATTCTCTGAAGAAGATATGATTGTTTTCCCTGGAACACCTGTTTGAGACTAGTTACAGGACTAGTAAAAAATCCCTATATTCCATAGGGTATATCTCTGAAAGTGTAACTTTCCAAAACCTAAAATTGTACCACATGTACCTCTCTATGTCTTCTAAATAACCTCAAATTTGATCTTTCTGAAATGGCACCAAAAATAAGTTATAGTGAAAAATCCAAGATGACTTTCTTGAGGAAGAAAAACCGTAGGATCGATGCTCTGATACCAAATGTTATGATCCAAATGCTTAAATTATCATTAAAAAAATAGAATCACACAATGTACAATAATGTTAGCATGGAGCACAACTCTAAGATAGACAAGTTACACAATGACTTCTTAAACAATAGAATAACCTCCTCCAAATAAAAAAATACATTCGTACATCAAAATTCACATGTCTCAATAATGAATACATGATCTCTTTATATACCTATTCACACCTACACATGAGTCCTCTTTACTATTAGGATGACCCTATTGCATATATATTTACACATTACATGTAAATTTATCCCCATATATTGCCCCCCTTGGGGCCATATCATATACATTTAACCCTATATATTCCTCCTTTGGGTCAAACATCGACCTGATGTTGGGACAAAGATTTATTAAGGGTGAGGAAATGTTGTTTATAATGTATTTAAAATGTATACAGAATTGGGCTTAGCACTAATTTTAATTCCACATTTGTGTACTTGATGTCCCACATAAAATATTATGTCGTCATTTGAAATATCTTGATCTATCTCCATCGACTCATTTCACTCTTGAAATACACAACAATGAACACAATTTTCAGTACACCATTTAAATCATTTCCAAAAGAAAGAATCAAATCCATGAAAATATGATTCATTAATATCTTAAAGAATTCCCATCAAAAAATATGTGTTCATCAAATTTGTGTGAATGTCATACCCTCTAATAATAGATGTGAAACTTATAAAACACCCGAACAAATGCTAATAATTTTTATTCAACCATGTTGGGACAATGCTTTATTAAGGGTAAGGAAATTTTGTGTACCTATCTACCACTTATTTTGTACATTGCAAGGGGAGAGAGACGAGAGAAGATTTTAAATTCATATTTAGGTGTCCATATGAGGTTCCATGTGGGTCATCAATACTTCCCTAGATAAATTAGCTAGATCAAAATATCTGGAGAACCATTCCACCCATGAAATGCTACAGAGTCTAATTGGGCCTCTAAGGCGGGTTTGGTTCCTACTGTTGAGTTAAAGGGATTTTGGACCCCTCAACGGATACTAGATAACTATTCATTATATTTTTCATTGTAAATGACTCATGATGATGAGACACATTTATATATTTGATGTCATTTTGTATTGGTTGTCCACTTTCAAGTCCTTGATTGGACAATTATCAGATTCGAGATTGAGTATTGGCTTGGATGTACATTGTTTTTTATTTGGAATCCATAGAATCACATATATTTGTTTTTTTCCCATATTTATGTGCCAATGTGTTTGTTTGATATTGTTGTTGGTTGAAATGTTAAAAATTTTGAAAAAAAAATAAAATATTTTGTATTTTTTAATGTTTGTCCTAGTTTGTTGATTTTTTCACCAATGTTGTCGATAAGTTACATTCTAGACCCTTAGATATACTTTTCCAATGCCAATTTTTTCAACGATGGATATAACTATTAGTAAAATATCAAACCTAAATACATTTGTGATCATTGAATAATAGGTTTGCATATCATTTCTAGCCTTTGAATCCTATTCTTAAAAGGCCTAGTCAAGGTGGAGATGGTTGTGATATTTGTTATTGATTGTTGGTGTAAGACACCACACAATAAGATTATATAATGCTACTATTAAATCTATTATCTCTCCTTAACCATTTGCACTTCAGACAATAAATTTTGATTTTTGATTGCAATAGTAAAGATGTTTAGATGGATTACTAGTGAAATTATGAAGTTTTCAAGAAAGACATTATTTTTACTCATAGCTTATAGTTGTCATTGTTAAGGGTTTTGTTTATGTATGCATGCTCTTTTACAATGCATAGCTTAAATCATAACAAGGTCTTGATGTTTCTCTTAGCATACACTTACTCATGTCATACTAGGTATGGTATTATTTAAAGTGGGATAGATTATTATGTGTCCCCTTGAGAGCACTAATTTAGGGGATGTTTCTAGGAACTTATTTGCAAGTGCCCAGGAGTGCCCATTATCCTAGCATAGTGAGGAAGGCTATTGGGAAAAGATACCTTAAGTGATAGGCTAATTAAAAGTTGTGAGTAATCTTGATAAACACTTTTTATTTGTGACTTCTAATCTAAAACAAAGTCCTTATTAGTCTCCAAGTTGATTATATTATGGTGAACTCTAGATCCCTCTATAAGCCTTTAAGACCAATAAAATTATTTGTTGAAAGTGAACTAGATAGTAGCTCTTGTTCATAATCACACTACAATGCATCATCAAAGATAGAGGCACTTTCTACAACTCATTATGAGGGAGATGTGTAATTCCTTTTGTGCTCAACATGGAGTTACATATGGCATTTAAGAAAATA
>JZKD02S2247245.1:89015-109870 GCA_000966675.3 Picea glauca
TCATTAACTTGATTTGTCTCATCATCTTCTTCCATGAGATCCTCATTTGCTTGGTCATGATGATGTTTCTCAGCTTGTACAACATCATTTCTACTAATACTTGGTGCAATATTCTACGGAAAGTTAGAGGGAAACTCTAAATTTGTAATTAAACAATCATGCAAAATTAGTGTATACTATAACAAACATTCAAACTATATATATATATATATATATATATATATATATATATATAAATTTATATAAAATTGAAAAAATAAAAAAAAATAATGAATATATAGCTAATTACCATGGGACGATATTTATTTGATCCACCATCAATGTGCCCATATTTCCTACAATGTTTTGTAGCTGTTTTTATTAAAATTCTTACGGGATGTTTGAGGCAACATTTTTTACAAGGGCAATAACATCTACCATCACCCTTTTCACCCGCTTTACTTTTTTCCCCACCTCTAACAACATTCTGCGACATTCTTCTGCACAAAAATAGTCTTTCAGAACCGTCATTGTTATAGAAAGATTGTCGCAACATCTTTAAATCATCATATATTTATAGTCCAATTTTAGGTCACTATCATCTCAATTGCGACGACCGTGACCTAAAAATATTTCTTTTTTTTACCTATTTATTTTAGGTCATTTTTAACGGTCAATTTTAAGGTTAGGTCAGTCGTTGCTCTTGTGACGGACAAACTACATTCGTCGCTCTTGAGACGAACATTGACCATAATAATTTAGTCAAACTACATGCGTCGAGATAGCGATGAATACAGGGTGGATTTAGAAAAATTGAACTTTTTCTCTTGCATGTTGCAACGAAAGAGTACTTTCGTCGCAAATTTTTCAATATGTAGTAGTGAGTATTCACGGCTATCAAGCTAGGATCTAGACGGAGTGCAAGTGCAGAGGGACATCTTCGATTTCGTCGCCTAAGTTACAATAACTCTTACCTTGAAAGTTGTAATTATGTGAAGGTTTAATTATAATCGAGTTATATAATTCTAGTGTTACTGTATTATAATTCTGGTTGAATTGACGTGTTTGTTAATATCCTTGAGATCTAATTGAGGATCTTGGCATGTAAAAGAAACCCATTCCAAATCTGGTTATTTTGTTCAATGAAATTAAAAAAAAATGTTCAGTTTATTTAAGAAACATTTATGGTTATGATTGCCTGTATAACACGCTTCCATGGGTGGCATGTCTTTTGACCTTCTTAATCCTTCCTGCAACCCTTCTGCCCAAGACATTTCAGTCCGTAGACTCATCGATTTATTGACTCATGTGACTGGATTGTTTTCGCTGCCTCAACCCTCATCGATTTGTTTTATTGTGAAATTTTTTCCTTCTCCTAGAACATTCGTTGCTTCGAATCTTCCTTGGTTTCGCTTTATGAGTTTTCCTTCATGTATGGTGAATTTTATGGTGGTTCTCTACTTATTTGGAAAGTTGTTTTTCCCTAATTTATCTCTTCTCCCGGAACGATTTCACCCAACCCTGCTTTGGTCATTTCCAGATCTCTATATTGGTAAGTGCCACTGCGTTGCCTCCCACTCTTGCCCAATAATTATCCTTTGATGTCTTGCGAATTCCACGGTATTCCTTGGTGTTTAATCCCAAGATTATTCATGGTGTATGGAGTGAGAATCACACCCTCTTGTAGATCTCACTCCCTGCATTTAAATCCCGAGCGTATTCGTTGTGTTTTGAGTGAGATTCGCGCCCACACTCAAACCTCATGCTGGTTCTCTACCCCGAGTCCCGTCGTTGTGTTTGGCACGAGAATTGCACCCAAGTTAGAGATTCCTCCTGGAGGGTTTCCCTTCATATCAACATGTATCTATGCATTTTATTTAACCTCAACGAACTGATATCCTCTTTGCATTTTCCCTTCAACAACTAATTTTTCTCCATTCATTTCAACCTCGACAACGGATTTTTCTCTTCACGTTTTTACCTCTGCAAACTGGAAATTTCCCACTGCATTTTAACCTCATCAATTGAATTTTCTCTAGCTTTTTTACCTCTGCAAACTCGAAGTTTCCCTATGCGTTTTAACCTCAACAATTGACTTTTCTCTTAGCGTTTTCACCTCAACAAACTGGAATTTTCTCTGTGAGGGTTGCGTATCCTTTATTGTAGTTGCACCTTCCCTTCAATTTTAAATCTGCCCATTTGTCCTTATTGCCAACGATTGGGTCACCAAACTTGGCATTTTTATTTTTAACCTGCGAATTTGTGGTGTCCAGTAATTCGGAAAATGCGGTTAAAGTCTCTGCGATTTTGGGGATTCTCTTATCCATGCATTTTTTTGTGTTGATCCCTCTTAGAGAAAATGATTTCCAGTGCTTGAAATGTCTTCCCTTATTACTGTGCCCTTACTGCAGTTTCCCTTCAGAAACTTTGGGTTACCCAACCAGTGGAGGCGCCATCCTCAACGCCTTTCCCCCTCCGACATCTACCTCCACCGACGGGTAGTGTATAATGGAAAGACTCATGAGCTTACCTTGGATACTCTCTTGGTGTTGACACTTGACTCAAGTTCCAATCCTTCGGTGATGACTGTAGTCGTGGTTGTTGACTTAGATTTTGGGCTGACGATAACTCGAGAATGTGTAAAATACGCATTAGGGAGAGACTAAATGGGTACACACCGTCCACGGGATTCCCTACTATTATTTATTATTATTTTCATGTCTCTAGACGACGATTTATTTTTATATTAGTTTATAATATGTCCATCTGGTGTTTTTAAACATTATTTTTTTATGTGTCCACACGACGATTTATTTTTATATCATTTTATAATGTGTCGACCTAGTGTTTTCAACATTATTTTTAATATGTCCAAATGACGATTTATTCCTATATTATTTTTATAATGTGTCCTCATGGTGGTTGTTTTTCAAGCTAGTAAATGGTCCTCATCACGGCTAAGTTTCTAATCCTTACACTGGGATTGTTTTGTCGAGCACATTGGGATGTTGTTAACTTAGATTAGGAGGGATTATGAAAAGTAGAATTATATTCATAGATACACATTGTCACTACTATTTTGGGGCTTATATTTCTAGAGAAGATAGACCCAAGATAGCCTTAAGGAAGGTGATATATATGTTGGCATATTTACAAACAAAAGGCAGAGTATGCTTGATTTTCATTGATGACAAGATCAACTCGACAAGAGTATACTTGTTTGCTAATGATAGCAAGATCAACAGCGCAGTGATGATGGCATGGAAAGAACAAAAGTGTAAGTTCAAGAGGAGGAGCAACAATGATCGTTGGATCACCCATTCTGAATTCCCGATCACCATCAGATCTGAATTCAGACAAGAGGAGTGCGCATAAGAGGAGAACAAATCTCAGATGTTGGTTCTGAGTGCCGAGGACCAACAACCGTCGAATCCTGTATAACTGCGAAGAGGATAAGGATGAGTACTATCCTCTAACTCGCGATACGCGAGGTCACAAAACAATCCTGGCCATTGGAGCCAGAGGACACGTGGTGAGTGATCATCATTTCACTAACTCACGAACTGGGAAAGTTAAAGGCAAAGTTGCAAGAACTCACAAAGTCGCGAAACACGAAATCATGATTTGATCTTAGCCGTTGGATGGCTAGAGAGATATGCCCATTAGATCGTGGTAGACCATGCTAACAAGGATAGGTGGCAGACTACATCAGCAAGGACATGTGGGATGATCAGACAATGACAAGTGTCAAGTTGATTCGGCATTTCAGGTACGTGGAAATCACAAATCCGAGTGACATGTGGCAGCTGCTCGGCTCATCACACATCATTGAGTGACACAAGAGTTACGTCACTCTGGGAGTTTTGATTTGGGAGTTTTACCATCAATGCTCCCCCAAAGTCCTGAAGGTTGAAGTCCCGGGGCGGAGGATAATCATCGGATCAATGAGAAATTTCGACTATTGATCTGATATGAAGAATTTCAGAGTTTCACGAGTTGATATATTCGAGGCAACTCACAACAGGAAATCACGAAACACGAAATCACGATTTAATCGCAGCCTTCGATCAGAGGGAGAGACCTCGACCGTTGATTTGATATGAATCCATTTCGGAGTTTCGCGTATAGGGAGTTTGGAGACAACTCGCTGCAGAATCTCTGAAATGAAAAATCTCGAAGCGCCTGTTGGTGTAGCTGGTGATCACCACCGGTGGTCACATGAAGAAGGACCTTGCAAGTTGCTAGGCTCCATTTATTGATCGAGAGTTGGAAGAGTCAGAGTGACTCGTAGCAAAACTCGCGAAACCCGAAATTGTGAAGCACCTTTTTTATTAGGCCTGTGGTCACATCCAATGGTCACATCAGTGGAAGAGAAGGGAAGGAACTAGTGGTGCTAGGCTCCATTTTGGAGTTTCGCGAATCAAGAAAACCAAGGTGACTCACAACTGGATAACCCGAAATGCGAAGTTGTGAAGCGCCTGTTGGATAGGCATCTGGTCACAGTCGTGATCATGTGGAAGGTAGTGGCTTAGAAAGAAGAGCTAGCACCCACTGTGTAGATTTCTCAGAGAGGGAAAAAGGCACCAAATACAAGAGTGCACAGAGGTTCTCTCAGTAACAGCTAGAGACAGACTGATTGTAACTGTAGAAAATGACTGGTTGCACCTACCAGATAATTCAAAGAATCTCAGGGTGATCGCTAGAGAAGATGAAGAGTCTCGAGGTAACTGCCAGTGGAATGCAGACCCATCATAGAGACCCTTGACAGATGGAAAAGCGTCGAAGACTATAGCTACCAAAAAAGCTAAAGAATCTCAGGAACGACCACTAATGATGAACAGTCTCAGCATAAGGGCCATGGATGAAGAACAAACTCAACGTAACCGCCAGAGGGGATGAAGAGTTAGCTAGATGATTTGGCAGAGGACTTGGCACTTTAATTATACACAAAAAGGAGAAGTGGAAGGTTCTTCTATAGAGATTTATTCATGCGGGTAAAAGCAGGCTGTGTACAACAGCTAAAACACACAGAAGAGGCGTAGCACATAGAAAAGAAATGCATATCCGAGAGAGAGATAGGGGAAGACTAGGTGTGCATGCAAAGACAAAGCAAAATAATAGAAATATCAAAGAAGAATGCGAGCAGGAAGACACTGATATAGGCAGAGCATAATAGTGCAACAGAATGATGATGAGACTGGTAAGCTATAGATAAACATTGTATCACTGTAATGAGTTTCAATAATGAAGTTTTTCTAATCAGGGTGGAAGGGAGGTGCTAGGGAGGACTCTTGTCCTCTAAGTTTCAAGTGGGTGCTTAAACACAGGAAGTTGTAGCTTCCATTTGGTTGCAGCCAGAGAAACTAGGGTGACAATGTGGTGCAAGGGAGAACATTGATCCTCTGATATACAGGTTGGTGCCTGTATGACTAGAAGTTGGTGCTTCCATCCATTTGGTGTTGGAGCACTCAAGGAGTTGGTGCTTCCTTCTAGTGGGTGCTAGAGAAACTAGAGAGTTGGTGCTCTCATCAAGTAGCAGCTTGCAAAACAGAGGTGGTAGCTGCATTATGAGTTGGTGCTCATAAGAATGATAGTGTACGGAAAATAATTATCATATCAAGCAAAAAAGGTTTTTCCCTTTATGGGTTTCCTCGGGAAATATCTGTCTCTGTATATTTCATGTGTGTGATTGATGTTTAATATTCTATTTCTTACTTCCTTTCATCATTGAGATCGTCATTGAGTGTTTTGTGAAGAGTTTAAAAATGGTTATAATTGTTTAAGCGCAGTAACAACTAATTCACCCCCCCTCTCAATTGTCCAACAATTGGTATCAAAGCAGGTTCCTTTTATCTAAAGGTAGATTAGGAAGCTTAAACATTTCAAGCCATGAAGGAACTTCAACTAATAAGGCTCCTCTATTGAATGGAACAAACTTTTCCTTCTGGAAAGTTAGGATGAGAACCTAAATAATGGCGCTAGGTGCAGATGTCTAGGATATGGTAGAGACTGGTTATGTAAAGCTAGTTTTACTAGCTAATAAGGATGACAAGCTAGAATTCAACTTCAACACTAAGGGTATGAATGCTATTATGAGTGGGCTTGCAGAAGCATAATTTGTAAAATTTATGCACTTAGAAACTGCCAAATAAATGTGGGACAAACTCATTAACAGTTATGAAGGTAATGAGAAGGTAAAGGACGCCAAGCTTCAAACCTACAGAGTATAGTTTGAGTAACTAAAGATGAAAGATGATGAAATTGTTGGAAAGTACTTTCTGAGAGTTGAAGAACTAGTAAATGCAATGAAACCACTTGGTGAAAAAATTGAGGAACCCTATTTAGTTAAGAATATTTTGAGATCTCTGCTAGATAGGTTCAACCCGAAGGTCTCTTCTATAAAAGAACTTAATGATCTAAAAGCCTTGTATTTTGATCAACTTCTAGGAATGTTGACTACATATGAAATGAGGATATTTAAAGATAATCCCACCTCTAGAGAAGAATCATTTAAAGAAGATAAGAATGAGGATTTCGAGCCTGATGAAATAGAAGTAAAATTTGTGAGAAGACTAAATAAAGGATCAGACAAGTTTCCCTTCAAATTTTTTAGCTGTGGAAGGATAGGTCACTTTGCATCTAAGTGTCCACACAAGAAGAAGGACCAGAACTCTGAAGGTGAAGAGAAGTATAAATCCAAGAGATTTGATAAAAAAAAAGTTTATGTGTAAACAATGATGATTCTTCAAGAGACACAAATAGTGATTATGATGGTGAAGATAAGGTTAATGACTTTGTTCTTATGGACAAAGAGGATTATGTTAATCAAAACATCGGAATTGAAGTTAATAATGAAGAAGCTGTGGTTGATATGTAAGGTGAACTAATCAGTTCCTTAGAAGAGATTGACAGACTCAGACTCGAGAAGAGAAAACAAAAACAATTGTTGATACAGTTGAAAAGAATGCTAAAAAACCCGATAAATACTTTGCCCTGCTAAAAGTGGAGTTAGAAGAGACAAAGAAAATAGAGGACATTTTGAAACAACAGTTATCAGAGAAGAAGGCAAGATGTGAAGCCTTGGAAGAAGAGGTAGTAAAAACCAGAAAAGAGATGGAGAAGTTCAAAGCATTGTATCTCCAAAATATTCCAAGCATTAAAGCCTTAGAAGGATTAACCACCATTATGAATCAGCAGAGGAATCCAAATTTCAAAACTGGTTTGGGTTATGAATAAGGATCAAGTTATAGTCAGCCAAGAAAGAAAGAATCCATCAAGTTTGTCAAGTCTACATTCATTGACAACAACAAATATGGAGAAGCAGAGGAAGATAATCAGCCACCAAGGAAGAGTGAAAGAAAAAGTGCCATAATTGAATCTGTAGAACAAAGAAATCGATCTGCTCAAAGAAGACAACCATTTTCTAGGTACAAAGGATTTTTCTATGGATATTGTTTTTTCTGTTCTAACTTTGCTCACAAAGCTGTAAACTGTTCTTTAAGATTTAGATACGAGCAATCAAAACACTCGAGGAATAGATATCTTTCGCAAAAAAGAATGAGACAACCAAGTAACAAACAATCAAAGACTGCAAACCATGTGATGGCTGGGAAAAGGACACAAGTTAAGAACAAAAACCGTTATGATCCCTTATTCATTGAACTAGAATGTTACACCTGCCATAATTATGGACATAAAGCTGCAGACTGTTGCTTATGGAACTATGAATCAGATATGACTCCCTCTGCTAAAAACATCAAGGTTTGGAAGAAGAAAGAAAATGACAAGTGTGGATTAGTGTTTTCAGCTCAAAGACAAAAGAACCCCTGTTATATTGATAGTGGATTCTCCAAACATATGACATGAGACAAAAGTAAGTTTCTGTCTCTAAGTGAAAGAAAATCAAGAAATGTAACCTTTGGAAATGATGCTCTTAGTAAAATCAAGGTTAAAGGGATGGTGAGTTTGAGTAATGGTAAAGGAAAAGCCTAGGATGTTTTTCTTATGGATGGGTTGAAAAATAATTTTCTCAGTGTAAGTCAAATGTGTGACAAAGGATGTGAAGTGGCATTCACTTCCAAGGATTGCAACATAAAGTCTATAAACTCAGGACAAGTGGTGGCTAAAGGCACAAGGAAAAATAATAATGTATATGTGCTGAAAGAAGATAGATAAGAGTGTCATCTAAGAAAACATGATGAAATCTAGTTATGGCATAGGAGACTTGGACATCTAAACTTTGACCACTTAATCAAGCTCAAAAATATTGAGGCAGTAAAAGATCTTCCAAGAATATCTAAGCCACAAGACTCTGTGTGTAAACCCTGCCAAGTAGGAAAGCTAACCATGACTCAGTTTAAATCCAAGAGCTCTACTTCAATAGAGAAACCACTTCAATTAATTCATATGGATTTATGTGAACCATCAAGACAGGATGGAACAGGGAAGAAAAACTACTTTATGCTGATCATTGATGACTACTCCAGACTTACTTGGGTTGCTTTTCTTAAAGAAAAAGCTGAAGCATTTGGGAAATTTAAAATATTTAAGGCTTTAATTGAGAATCAAACATGTAAGAGGTTAAAGGAAGTAAGATCAGATAGACGAGGATAATTTATATCAAGTGATTTTAATGAATTCTATGATAAAAATGGCATCAAGAGAGAATACACAATCCCAAGAACTCCATAGAAAAATGGAGTAGTTGAGAGGCAAAACAGAACCATGCAACAAATGGCCAGGTCAATGATGAATGAGAAGAACATTGGTCAAACTTACTGGGTAGAAGAAATACACACAACAGTCCATGTTCTTAACAAATCCCACCTCAGACCACACAGTGACAGGACACCTTATGAACTATGGTATGGAAGACCTGCTTCAATCAAACACTTCAAAGTCTTTGGGAGAAAGTGCTACATAAAAAATAATAGTGAGAACCTTGGAAAGTATGATGACAGGGATGATGAAGGCATCTTCTTAGGGTATGCTACAAACCGTAAATGATACAGATGCTATAATAAGAGGATGCATAAATTGGTTGACTGTATTGACATAAAAGTTGATGAAGGAATTCCAGTAAGAGAGGTGAACAATACTGAATCAACAAAAAAGGATATAGATGAAGTTGAAGCTAAATAGGTCCAAGAATCAGAACAAGAAGAATTTGAGTTAGATGAAGATGAAAATACTCAGGAAAACTCAAATAAGCAGACAAAATCAAATTCTTCCTCCAGAATTACTCAAAAGAATCATCCTGCAAGTCAGATAATTGGTGAAAAAGACAAAGGTGTACAAACCAGGAGAAGGATAATAAAAAACACTGAGCAATCAAATATAGCCTTCATATCCATGTTGGAACCCAAGAACTTCAATGAGGCTAGTAAATACATAAATTGGTTAAAATCAATGAATGAGGAACTAGACTAGATTGAAAAGAATGACACTTGGTAATTTGATCCTAGGCCAATAGATAAAAATGTAATAGGATCAAAATGGGTCTACAAAAATAAGATGAATGAACAAGGAAATATTGTAAGAAATAAAGCTATATTGGTCTGCAAAGGATACGCTCAAATAGAAGGACTGGACTTTGATGAAACATTTGCGCCTGTAGCAAGATTAAAATCTATTAGAATGTTTCTTGCCTATGCTTGTCATAAGAAGTTTAAAATCTATCAAATGGATGTCAAGTCATCTTTTCTAAATGGAGATCTAAAAGAAGAAGTCTATATGGAACAAAAAGAGGGTTTGCAACTGTCAGATAACCCTGACTTTTTCCGCAAGCTAAAGAAAGCCTTATATGGATTGAAACAAGCTCCTTGTGCCTGGTATCAAAGACTGGATACATATCTTTAAGACAAAGGGTTTAAGAGAGGAACAATTGACAACAATCTATATATCAAAACAGAGGGTAATGATTTGCTCATTGTGTTGGTCTATGTAGATGACATCATCTTTGGTAGTAATAATGCTTCATGGGTAAAATTGTTTGCTTCTGCCATGTAGTCTAAATTTGAAATGTCTATGACATGGGAACTGTCATTTTTTATTGGCCTACAAATTACTCAGAAGTCTGAAGGAATATTTCTTTCTCAAGAAAAATATCTAAGAGAAATGTTGAAAAAGTTTCAAATGGAAGATTCTAAACCTATGAGCACACCTATGGTCACTGGATGTAAGTTAAGCAAGAATGATGACTCACCTGATGTTGATCAGAGTTCATATAGGTCTATGATAGGTAGCCTATTTTACATCACAAAATCCCATCCAGACATAATGCATGCTGTTGGACTGGTAGGAAGGTATCAGGCCGCACCTAAACAAAGTCATTTGTTAGCTGTCAAAAGAATATTCAGATACTTGAAATGGACAATGGAATATGGCCTATGGTATCTTAGGAATCAAAATTTTCAACTATCCGTCTATTCAGATGCTGATTGGGAAAATTGTGTGGATGAGAGAAAGAGCACTAATGGAGGTGCATTCTTCCTGGGTGACTCATTAGTAGCATGGATTAGTAAGAAACATGGGTCTATTTCCTTATCAACTACAGAGGCATAGTACATTGTTGTTGCTACTTGTTGCACTCAGATTTTATGGATGGTCCAAACTCTTGTAGATTTGAAGGTAAATTATACTGATTTGATTCCAAATCACTGTGATAACAACAGTGCCATTAGTGCCTCCAAGAATCCTGTTCTTCATTCCAAGACTAAGCATTTACCAATCAAATATCTTTTTCTTAGAGAGAATGTTACAAACAGAGTTGTTCAACTAAAATTTATTCCTTCCATAGAACATATAGCTGATATCTTTACTAAACCATTAGCAGCGACACCATTTGAATTTCTTTGTCAGAAGTTGGGGGTCATATCTTCTTTCGTCTAATTTGTTCACCTTGTCAGGGGGAGTATGTTCTTGTCGCATATTTGATACCTTCGAGATGTATTGCAAAAGATCAGGGGGAGCGTGTTTCTTCTTTGACATTGATATCAAAGGGGGAGAAAAAGTGTGGTAAGGATTCTACAGTGGTATGATTGGATGTCCAAGTAGAATAGTGTAGTTATTTAGGTTATTCAAGGTTGCCATCAATGCCAAAGGGGGATATTGTTGGCATATTTATAGACAGAAGGGAGAGTTTTCTTGTTTGTCATTGATGGAAATATCAACACGACGAGAGTATACTTGTTTACCAATGATAGCAATATCAACAACGCAATGATGATGGCATGGAAATAACAGAAGTGTAAGCTCAAGAGGAGGAGAAACAGTGATCATTGGATCACCCATCCCGAATTCCTGATGGCCGTCAGATCTGAATTCAGATAGGAGGAGTGAGTAGAAGAGGAGAAAAAATATCAGACGTTGGATCTGAGCGCCGAGGACCAACAACCATCGGATCCTGTATAACTACAAAGAGGATAAGGCTAAGTACTATCCTCTAACTTGTGATACATGAGGTCACAAAACAATCTTGGCCATTGGATCTAGAGGACACATGGCGAGCGATCAACATTTCACTGACTCGCAAACTGGGAAAGTCAAAGGCAGACTTGTAAGAACTCACTAAGTTGTGAAACATGAAATTGTGATTTGATCTCAGTCATTGGCTGGCTAGAGAGATATGAATGTTAGATCATGGCAGGCCACGTCAGCAAGGACAGGTGGTAAACTACATCAACAAGGACACCTGGCACGATCTAAAAATGACAAGTGTCAAGTTGATTCGACATTTTAGGTACGTGGAAATCACAAATTCAAGTGACATGTGGCAGCTATTCGGCTCATGACACATCATCGAGTGACACGAGAGTTATGTCACTCCAGGAGTTTTTCTTCAGTAGTTTTACCATCAACACTCCCCCAAAGTCCTGAAGGCTAAAGTCCTGGGGTGGAGGATAGCCATCGGATCACCGAGAAATCTTGACCATTGATATGATATGAAGCCTTTCATAGTTTCACGAGTTTAGAGATTTGAGGTAACTCACAGTAGGAAATCACGATTTAATCGTAGCCATCGATCAGAGGGTGAGACCTCGATCGTTGATCTGATATGAATCCATTTTAGAGTTTCGTGTATCGGGAGTTTGGAGACAACTCGCTGCAGAATCTCTGAAATGAGAAATCATGAAGCGCCTGTTGACGTAGCAAGTGATCACCGCCGGTGGTCACATGAAGGAAGTGGCTTGCAAGTTTCTAGGCTCCATTTCGTGATCGAGAGTTGGAAGAGTCAGAGTGACTCGCAACAAAACTCACGAAACATGAAATTGCGAAGAACCTTTTTGATTAGGCCTGTGGTCACAACCAATAGTCACATCAATGGAAGATAAGGGAAGGAGCTAGCAGTGCTAGGCTCCATTTCATAGTTTTTCGAATCGAAAAAACCAAGATGACTCATAGATGGATATCCTGAAATGTGAAGTCGTGAAGCGCATGTTGGATAGGCATATGGTCATAGTTGTGATCATGTGGAAGGTAGCGGCTTAGAAAGAATATCTAGCACTCACTCTGTATATTTCTCAGAGAGGGAAAAAGGCACCAAAGACATGAGTGCACGGAGGTTCTCTCAGTAACAACTAGAGACAGACTGATTGTAACTGCAAAAAATGTTTGGTTGCACATAACAGAGAATTCAAAGAATCTTAGAGTGATCACCAGAGAAATTGAAGAGTCTCGAGGTAACTGACAGTGGAATGCAGACCCATCATAGATACCCTTGACATGTGGAAAAGCGTTGAAGACTGTAGCTACCAGAAAAGCCAAAGAATCTCAGGAACGACCACGAATGATAAACATTCTAAGCATAAAGGCCATGGATGAAGAAGAGACTCAGCGTAAATTCCAGAGGGGACAGAGACTTAGTTGGATTATAGGTAGAGGACTTGGCACTTTAAATATACACAGAAAAAAGAAGTGGAAGTTTCTTCTGCAAAGATTTATTCATGTGGGTAAAAGCAGGCTATGTACAACAACTGAAACACACAAAAGAGACATAGTGCATAGAATAGAAATGCATATATGAGAGAGAGATAGAGGAAGTCGAGGTGCACATGCAGAGACAAAGAAGAAGAATAGAAATATCAAAGAATAATGTGAGCAGGAAGACACTGATGCAGGAAGAGCATAACAATGCAACATAATGGTGATGAGACTGGTAAGCTATAGATAAATACTGTATCACTGTAATAATTTTCAGTAATGAAGTTTTTCTAATCAAGGTGGAAGGGAGGCGCTAGGGAGGACTGTTGTCCTCTGAGTTTCAAGTGGGTTCTTGGACACAGGGAGTTGTAGCTTCCATCTGGTTGCAACCAGAGAAACCAGGGTGGTAGGGTGGTGCAAGGGAGAAAATTGGTTCTCTGATATATAGGTTGGTGCCTGTGTCACTGGAAGATGGTTCTTCCATCCAGTTGGTGCTGGAACACTCTGGGAGTTGGTGCTTCCTTCTAGTGGGTGCTAGAGAAACCAGAGAGTTGGTGCTCTCAACAAGTAGCGTCTTGAAAAACAGAGGTGGTAGCCTCATTATGAGTTGGTGCTCATAAGAATGATAATGTATAGAAAATAATTATCATATCAAGAAGAAGAAGTTTTTCCCTTTATGGGTTTCCTCAAGAAATATCTGTCTTTGTGTATTTCATGTGTGTGATTGATGTTTAATATTCTATTCCTTACTTCCCTGCATCATTGAGATCTTCATTGAGTGTTCTGTGAAGAGTTTAAAAATGGGTATAATTATTTAAGCACATTAACAATGTTTCACCCCCCCTCTCAGTTGTCCAATAATATATTTGTTTCATTCTTCAGTATTTATAAATTTACTCTGATCCATGAATGATGTCCTTATAAGTGCAATTAATCAATTGATTATAGGTTTTTTAGTAAATAAAAAAAAATGTGTAAAGTTAATTCAAGCGATTGTCTTACTCTCATGATTTAGAACACGATTGATATATGATTGTTAAGCCTTTTTAACTGCTTGTGCAATGAACCCTTAGTGTCGATGAAGGACTAGTTAAAATAACTAGAACCATTGCACACCCTAATTTTAATTTAATGTATATTAATATATTAAACCTCTTGTGCGCAACGACAACTTGATGTAAGGAGTGGTTGTTTAGTCATAGGAACGCTCACGTTATGAACATTGTCTTTATGTTGATTTAACATCTTTTCTAACTCCTTTAATTGTCCATGTTGAGGGTTAATAACTAGATTTCCTTGCACCCCTAAATATCAATGTTGTTGGATTGAATCAAAACGTATTTAACCTTGCACAATGATTTATTATTGATTGATGAATGATAAGGTGGTTTATACTTGCGACCTTAGAATGATGTGGATGTGAGCTTGATTTAGAATTGTTATATTCTTACACCTTAACTTAATATTGATCGACTCTATAATTAGTTCACTACTGCACTCTATCTCTTGTGGATTCTCATTCCTTATATGTAGTTGATCATCTAGTCTTGTTGTATGTAAAGTTGAATGCACCCTTGAATTAATGCATGTAATTTAATGCGTCCAGAATTGAATTCTGATTTGATGAGTATGTAATTAAGATTGATGTAATATTGTTGAGTAGATATCTTGTTGTGCCTTGAAATATTTGATGGTTTTACTCTTGCGCAACGATTGAAGATTAATTATGTTATCTGGTAATGGGATCACGTGTGCACCGTGGAATACTTGTAGTTTCATTTTTGATTTATTGTTGGGTTAAGGCACGCCTAGAGTAAAATAGATGTTTCCCTTGTGCCTGGAAATAAAAATAAAATTGATCTCATTGTTCCCTCTATCGTGTCCTTATATGATTGATTTAGGATTTAATTCTCTTACACCTTGGAATTTTAAGTTACATGTGTTGGTTATTAGAATGCTATGGCACCTTGATGGTCATTGATGATGTTGATTTAGCTTAGTCAGTTTGGACTTGATTGTATTGGTGGGAAGTAGACACCTCCTTGTTCCTCATAACAATCGCCATCCCTAAGACCCTAGATGGTCAAAATCAATTGGAACTTGGACTTGAGCATTTCTTATGTGTCCTAGAGGTCCTAACCCTGTGGGGTAGGTTGGGTGGGTAATATGTTAGGTGATTGTTGTGATTATCTTTGTAACATACCCGACCACCCTGGCCGGGTCATGCCACCAAAAAGATTTCATTCTTTGATACCATATTGTAACAACCTCATCATTCAGCTGGGCTATGCCACATAAAAATTTTCGAACTGTATGCAAATCAAAACATATACACATAGAAACTCTTGCAGAACTTTATATATAAAAATTAAAATAGAAAAATACATTCTGTAAATTCACAAATTCATACGTAAATAAAAATAAACATATGCATCCATCATATACAGGAAATACCCATAAATATAAAGACAAGTATGAACCACACACATGAAAAACCCATAAAAATAAACACATAAATAATAATGCAGCAACAAGTATGAACCACACACATGAAAAACCCATAAAAATAAACACATAAATAATAATGCAGCATATAAATTAACACACGATTGACACTTATCTTGGTAATAACATCACCAAATGCATGCAGACCTTCCACGAACCTCCAATCCTTAGACCACATTGCCCATCACTCTCAACAGTGGGTCACTCCCGAGCTGGGACTACACTCCACCTAGGTAAAGGGATTCCTAACTAAGTTGATGTATCTTAGATAATAGGAAAGACTTTGTCATAGGTGCCAACTCAAACTAACAACCTACTTTCCCTCATTCCCCACATTCCTATCCCACCCCAAGAAGTGTGCCCCTTCTCTGCTCAATGGTTCGTTAGCTTCCCCACTTCCTTTCAGATCTTCAACAATAGGCTAAACAAGAAGTCTCAGAGCCATGTAGCTGCAGTTTATCACCTTCGAGTATCAATTTCGATCAATTCTCTCACCTAGATAGATTTTCGCACGGGCTTGAAAACTTGCCTCTTAATCTCCCATGGGCCTCACAACCTGCTTCTTCAGTTCAGATCCTAAGATGACTAGGTACAGGTATGGGTACTAGTATGGGTATGGGTACAAGTATGGATATAGGTACATGAAGGTACAGAGGATAGATGAATGAATGCTTGAATGATGATGGAATGAATGCATAGGAAAATGATCTAAGTCCAAACTATAAGTATGCATGTCCCCAACTTGACACTTGTCATGGTGAGAGCTACTTTGGTCCACTTGTCGCCATCCTTATAACTTAGGATAAAATAATTATCTGTACTTTATACTTTAAGGAATATTGATATAATATTCCTTTTTGGCTTAAGTTCCCTAGCTTAGCTCCTTATCCTTAACTTTTATCCCCTCCTTTCCCTAACTAGTGAAGTTTAGTCCCCCATACTCTTTTCTAGTGGTCGGTCTACATGCAACGATGTATATATTAATGATAAGACACATACAAAAATAGTCTCACTAGCCTTCAACATATGGGCTCTCCGACATCATTAAACACATAAACCTCCTAGCTTATAATAACTGACTCACTAGCCTATAAAACAAAACATATACACAAAGGCTCCCTGGCCTCAAAATCACATGCACTCAATTTATTTGCGTGCGGTATCCTGGAATGTGCACACTTCATCATTTTAGTACGCAATACATTTGCGTACTATACCATGGAAGGTGCATGCAAAATGATATCAAATAACTCACCAACTTAAGTACATTTGCATTTACATTTATAATTGGGTTCTAACTAGGGGTATTACAATCCCCTCCCCTTATTTATGCACCATCCTTAGTGCATTATGTACACATATACAACCAAAATTTCAAAAATACTCAAAAATATGCAGGTGTTCTGTCCATATAGCCTCTTCATGCTCCCAAGTTGCGTCCTTAGGATCGTACCAGGTTCATTGGACCTTTACAATACCTATGGTTCAATTCCAAAGTTGTTTGATTTTTCGGTCCAGAATGTGTACCATATGTACTTGGAAAGTGCCTTCTTGCTCCACCTAAATCACATTCCAATCAATAACATGATTAACATCAGATATATATTTATTAAGCAATGATACATGAAATAAATTATGAATGGTCATTTATGTAGGCAAGGCAAGCATGTATGCTACATGCCCAATCTTCTCTAGCATTTCAAACGACCCACAACAACTATCTTCCAACTTTGAAAAATTTCCTAAATTCAGGGAGCTTCTGTTGGCCTTCAATTTCAAGAATACATGGTCCCCCACTTTAAATTACCTATGAGTTCTTCCCTTATCAACATATATTTTCTGTCTGTCTTGGGAAACCTTTAAATTCTGTTTTATTTTCAACATTTTCTCTTCCATTTCCCTGAGTAAATATGTCCCAACCACTACTCTATCTTCTAGGTTATCCCAACTTACTGGTGTGTTGCACCTTCTGCATTAAAGTGCCTTAAATGGGCTCATATTTAAAGATTTTTGGTACCCATTGTTATAAGAAAACTCTACTAAGTGTAGGTAGTCTTCCCATTTTGATGGTTTATCCATCACATACATCCTCAACATATCCTCAATCACTTGATTCACCCTCTCTATTTCTCCATCTGATTCTGGATGATAAGTTGTGCTAAAATTCAAATTTGTTCCAAATCCCTTGAATAATCCTTTCCAAAAATTTGATGTAAATTTTGAATCTATGTCATACACAATTGTCTTGGGTATACCATGTAATCAAACAATTTCTCTCATATAAAGATCAACATTGTTGGCTTCCTTATGATTGAGCTTTACTAAAATAAAATGGGCAACTTTAGTAAGCTTATCCACCACTACCATGATAGAATCATATTGCTTGTTTGTACTAGGCAGTTTGGTGATGAAATCCATTATTACAACTTCCCATTTCCACTCAAGAATGGGTAATGGCTATAGAAAACTAGCTGGATGTCTATGCTCAACCTTTACGTTTTGACATTCCAAACATTTGGAAATAAAATCAACAACTTCTTTCTTCATTTTTGGCCAATAATATTGGCTCTTGATAGCTGCAATAGTTTTCTGATAACTTGGGTGCCCAACATAAGGTACATTATGCATTACTCTCAATATCATAATTTTCAATTTCTTGGAATTTGGTACATAATTTCTTCCCCTGTATGTGAGAATTTCATCATTTTCTAGCTTATAGTCTTCAGTTTTTTGTTGCAAAATACCTTGTTGTAATTTTGCCCCTAATTCCTTGTATTGCAAATCTGATTTTGTAGCCTCTATGATTCTGTCTTCAAATCTGATTGGTACATGCATATGGTTGTATCATACAACTCATGCACCCTTCTTCTAAGTGAATCATCCATCTTGTTCTATTTCCCTTTGATATGCTTTATATCAAAATCATATTCACCGAGAAATTCTAACCACCTACTTTTCCTAGCATTTAGAGTTGGTTGACCAAATAAATATTTCAGACCATTATGGTCTATCCTCTGCTCAAACCTTTTCCCCATGAGGTAGTGTCTCCACTTCTTCAAGGCATGCACTATGGCTTCCAAATCCAAATCATGAGTGGCATAGTGCCTTTCATGCTCCTTCAACTTCCTTGATTCATAACATACAACAAACCCATTTTGACTGAGGACTACACCAAGTCCTTCTTTACATGCATCGGTGCATACAATGAAGTCTTCATTTGGATCTACAATCCTTAGTATTAGAGCACTTGTTAATAATTTGTGTTGGAAACTCTTTTCAGAGTCCAATGTCCACTGAAACTTCACACCCTTATTTTGCGAGGAAGTGATTGGGTGTGAAATCTTGGAGAATCCTTCAATAAATCTCATATAGTAGCTTGCAAGGCCCATGAATGATCTAACCTCTGTCACATTCTTTGGAATTGACCATCCTCTAATGGATTCTATCTTCTCAGGATCCACTGTTATCCCTTCCTCTGAAATGATATGCCCCAGATAATGAATTTGCTTCTGATAAAATGAGCACTTGTTCAATTTGGCATACAATTGATGTTCCCTTAATACTGCTCCCTTAATACTTGTAACATCATCCTCAAGTTGTGTTCATGCTCTTCCTCTGACTTAGAATATATAATAATGTCATCTAAAAATAGAATGACAAACTTATCTAAGTATTCTATGAAAATACTATTCATTAAACACATGAAGACAACTAGTGCATTTGATGACCCAAATGGAACCACTACGAACTCATAATGACCATAACTTGTTCTGAAAGTAGTATTGTTGATGTCTTCTTTAATTCTTACTTGATGATAACCTGATCTGAGATCAATCTTGCAGAATATTTTTGCATATTTCAATTGATCGAAGAAGTCATTGATCCTTGGCAAAGGGTACTTATTCTTCACAGTTACTTTTTTCAACTTCCTAAAGTCAATGCATAGTCTCAATGTTCCATCCTTATTCTTCACAAATAAAACTGGGGCACCCCAAGGTGACACACTTGGGTGTATATACCCCTTCTTCAATATCTCTTCAAGTTTCATTTTCAACACCTTCAATTATGGTGTACTCATCCCGTAGGGAGTCTTGGATACTGGAGCTGCTCCAGGCATCAAATTTATAGAGAAATCAATGTCTCTTTTAGGGGGTAATCCTGGTATGTCCTTAAACACATATTCAAAATCTTTTAGGACTGCATAATCTTCAATATTTGACACCTTATATTTAAGTGTCTCTTCCATATTTGCTGTAAATAATCATCATCCTTTTCTGTAACATTTCTTCTTGTGCAATGCTGAAATCTCTCTGACAATTACTGCCCTGGGAATTCCTTGCACTATCCTTAGGTTCCCTTCCTTGCCTTATGGTTTCCTCCAATGTTTTGGGATCATCATATTGTATTTTTTCATTGATGAAAGATGGCAATCCACTCAAATACCTCTGAATCTTAACTGTCTCATTCTTGATGAAAGAAACATACTTCAACAGTTCTAAAAACCTTCTTTCATATTCATCTATGGTCATACTCCCAAGATGGAGTTCAAAGAACTATTTCATTTTATTATCATAGTATATCTTAGTCAAGTATTTATTTTCAAAATTATTCTTGAATTCTCTCCAAGTAACATTTTTCTCCTTAATGTGTTGCACCTACACAAGCTCATCCCACCACATGGATGCCTTTCCCTTGAGTTAATAGATGGAAATTCTTCCTTCTACATGAGAAGAATAATTATGCAATTGAAAATACTTTATCATGCCCAATAGACATGTATTTTCATCTTCATCCTTCTTGTTGGCACAAGGTCAGACCCAGGGTTAAACGCTTAACATCGCACCAACAAAACCCCAACTATCATCCCTTTCAGAAACACCTGCGAAGCAGACGAAGTCTCACTTGAGGTAGAAGTAGGGGGGATTTATAGGACACATGTGTTTGTAACCAGAAGGGGACATGCATTCATGATAAGAGCACTTCACATAATATTCTTTTAACTCTTAGGAAGTGAACATGCATTAGTTTATTAACGTCATTAACATCGCAGAGCATAATCAAAGACGAATAAGCCCAATAACAACGAGTGATTATATACCATGAGCACTTGTCCCTTAACACTTAGCATTGTGAATTGGATCTAACATTCATTTACCATTTAACCTAATTAAGGTACTTAAACAATGAAACTATATACTCATTACACATCATAGTCAAATAACTTAGCAAATTCATAACACAAATGACACAACACAAAGCAAACCATGAGACACTAGATATACGTGGTTCACCCCAGGTGGGGATGTTGGCAAATATTGAACAAGCAACGAATGCATGTTGATGATTGTTGTCTTTGATGGCAACAACAGAAATGGCAGGATATGAAGGATAAAAACCCTTGGGGATTCAGACGTAAAAGCTCAGGAGGAACAACATTGAAGAAAACGCGC
>JZKD02S2247245.1:113058-158170 GCA_000966675.3 Picea glauca
GGGGGGGGGGGGTTGTAAGACTCAGATGTCTACAAATAGGATGAGACACAAATAGTGATTACAACACTTTACAAATCACTTAGCCAACCAATATGAATTAGTTCATACGTCTCACTCACATCGCATATTAAACCCTAGTTACACATCAACGCAATAGCAACCAAGATCAAGTACTTTCAGTCACCTAACACACAACATTTACTTAGATATAATAGTCAAATATCATAAAGAAATAATCATCCATAGATCCATCTATCATACATCAAGATCAGTGCACTAGGAAGATAAACACATAAACAACATGAGCAATATTGCACAAATCACATCATAACACAGGATATACATGGTTCACCCAGGTGTGGGGCTACATCCTCCAACTCTTATTCTTCTTTATTAGTCTTTGATATTCTTACATTCGTCTGCTCCTCTGCACAAAGCCACAGATCTCAACCTCACACGGGACAGGTGATCTATGCACAACACACTAGATCCACCTTCCTCAAAATCAGGTTGAGGCACAAAGCCAATTCCTCAATAGAAAAGAGCCTTACACAGTCTTTGCACAAAGATCTCAATTACTTGCACTAAGCCCAAACATCTCAATAAAACACTTAGCTATCACCCTTACATATTCTTTCACGAAGCCAACATAGACCGACTTAGAAGGGCTTCTCTCTAAGTCCTCTCTACTTATTTATACATTACAAAAAGGCCTAAACATGGGTAAACCCATGGGTCGACATCCCATACCTGTTACATAAACCCTAAAAGTCCAAAAAGTCTGCAAAATAAGAGAGATACCGTGATCTCCACTTTTCTTGGGTGCTCCATCTTCGACCAACCTCTCAAAGTTTCACAAATGGTCAAACACTACCAATGTTTCCTCAAAACTTGGTCAAGGGCCAACAAGCCCCCAACACTCACCTGTGACTCATCCCGAGTCACTCAGATCTAGGCAATGTTGCTTCGAAGGCCTTGAGCTTAGCTCGAGCTGCCTCGACTTGCTTCTTCGCTAGAGCCTCCTCCTTGGTGAAATCTTGAATCACTTTCTCAGTAATAGGCCCTTCCAGGCACTATTACACAGTCGCAACCAGTTTCTCTAGTTACGAGCCTTATCCTTCAACTACTTCAAAAATCATGCAGGCTTCGTCCTGCACCGACTGTAGTCATTGTGTCACTTCCATAACCTTGATTTGGATGGAAATAACCTACAAATAGACTACACGATGTTCCTATGACCTCTTCATCTTTTCAACGACAGTAAGAAGCTTCATCCATGCTTGTATGGTGGATGCCTATTACTTCACTTCCTGGAGATGTGCCTCCAGTTTCCTCAGCTCCAAATATTTTGCAAGGCGCTTGTAGGTCTATGCACTTCGATCACTTAGTTCCTTACATTCTAAGGTGAGTGCCCCGATTCTTTCTACTGCGCTCCTGGCATCTTTTTCTGTAATATGCCAGATCTAAAAAGTATGCAGAACATAAATAAAATTCTAGAAATGGAATATGAACAACAATATAACCAGAATAACACCACAATAATACTCAAATGATAACAGAATAACACCAGAAAGAGCCCTTTGATTACCGAGAGAAATTTTTACTTGCCTCTTCGAGGGGGAAACCTCCATTCGAGCATCGCTCTATTATAATAATATACAAGCTAGGGTTCTCATACCCTCGACTCCTATTTATCATAAATATTATCAATAGAACCATCTAGACGAAGATCCTTCTAGAAGTGGAAGCTTCTATTAGGTCTTCTTACATTCGACTTATTCTACTTTATTGCAAGGCCTTATTAATATTGACTTTTATTACATCAGAATACATTTTTCTACCTATGTGAGGGGTTAGGTCCCTAACATGTCCTCCCCCTTAAAAACAGCCTTGTCTTCAAGGCTTGAGATGTGGAAATTACTATAGAATGGTAGCTGATTCCCAACTGTTGAGTTGTATCTTTCCATTGGACTAACACTTCCTTGATGGTTTGCTGACGTAGGCGACACTCACGCTGGTCCAAAATAGCTTATGGATGTAGCCAAATGGAGCCTTTCTTCATCCAACTCGGGAAGGTTGATTTGAGTTTGGAACTTAGTTCCAATCACCTTCTTTAAGCATGAAAGATGAAAAAAATGATGTATCTTAGAATGAATGGGCAATGCTAACTGATAGGCCACTTGTCCCACATGCTTGAGAACTTTATAAGGACCATAAAATTTGGGTGCCAACTTCTGATAATGGTCGGCCTTGAGGGAAGTTTGCTTGTAAGGTTGCAGTTGAAGAAACACCTGATCCCCTTCTGCAAAATGATGTTTAGAGCGACCTTGATCTTCTTGTTGCTTCATGCGATTCTGGGCCATGACCAATTTCTCTTTAAGGGTACAGAGAATATCCTCTCGAATTGTAAGTGTTTGGTCAATCACCTAGACCTTCAAGACACCTGGTAAATATGAGATAATTGACGGTGGCTTTTGTCCGTATACCGCTTCAAAAGGAGTCATGCGGGTAGATGTATGGTATGAAGTGTTGTACCACCATTCAACTAGGGGTAACCATTAAGCCCAATGATTTTTATTTTCTGATGCAAAACACCTCAAATATGTTTCCAAACACTTGTTGACAACTTCAGTTTGACCATCCATCTGGGGATGACAAGTTGTGCTGAGATGAAATTGGGTGCCTTGTAGCTTGAATATTTCTTGCCAAAAATTGTTGGTGAAAGTTGGGTCATGATGGCATGCCATGAAGCTTGAAGACCTGATACATGAAAAGTTGAGCCACTGTGGATGCTGTAAAAGGTTGTTGAAGAGAAAAAAAATGAGCATACTTGGAAAGGTGATCAACTACCACCATGATGACTGATTTATTTCCCGATTTAGGTAAGCCTGTAATAAAATCCATAGAGATATCCCTCTAAATAGCAGGTGGAATCGAATGTAGTTGTAGTGTGCTAGGAGATTTGACTATTTTTCCCTTGTTTCATTGACACACATCATATTCGGCCACAAAATTATGAATTTCTTGTTTCATACCATCCAAGAAAAAAGAATGTTTGACCTTGTCATAGGTTTTGGTAAACCTAGATTTCCCAACTGTGGGTGTAGCATGAAGCTCAGAAATGACCGTCGATTTATGTTTTGACTATTTACTTAAATACAAATGGCCTTTGTATCTAATCTCATCATGGAGCCAAGAGTAACCTAGGGAAACTAGAAAATTGAACTGCAATTGTTGTATTAGATGTGATCATGTAGCCATTCCCGACGAACAACCTGGAGCCAATCTGGTACAATGAAGGAGAGAGAAAAAAGGAGCCTTCATCTTCATATTTTCGGGAAATTGCATCCGCAACCACATTGTATTTTCCTTTGTTGCAAATGATCTCATAATCATATCCAAAGACCTTAGTCACCCATTTTTGTTTCTCTAGGGAGGAAATGCGTTGTTCCATAAAATAATTGAGGCTTTGATGATATATCTTAATTTGGAAGTGTTTCCCCAATAGATAAGGGCGCCATAAATCAACGACATCGATAATAGCCAACATTTCCTTTTCATAGATTGATTTGCCCAAATTTCATTCAGACAGTTGTTTTTTAGTAAAGGCCAAAGGATGACCCTCTTGCATAAGGACAATGCCAATACCTTTCCATGAAGCATCACATTCTAGGACAAAGGTCTTTGTGAAATCAGGAAGGGCCAGGACTAGAGTGGTGCACATGGCCATATTAAAGGTTTGAAAAGCGTGAGAAGCTTCTGGAGTCCAAGTAAAAAAAATATTTTTAAGGAGTGCGGTGAGAGGTGCCACAATATTTCCATAATTCTTAACAAACTTGTGATAATAACCTATTAAGCCCATAATTCCTCGCAATCTTTTGAGAGTCTTTGGGTGAGGCCAGTATTGCATAACTTCAATATTTTTAAGATCCACCCTGACGTCGTTCTTACCAACAAGATGACCCAAGTACTCGATTTCTGAGGTGCCAAAAGCACATTTATATTGTTTCAGGAAAATTTCGTGCTGAGAGAGTAGATGGAGAATGTAGTGCACATGAGAAAGATGGTCTATATAGGTTTTTATATAGATGAGGATATCATCAAATAAAAATAAGACAAAATGACGGAGAAAAGGGTGAAAGACATGATTCATGAGGCTTTGGAAGGTGGAGGGGGAATTACACAAGCCAAGGGGCATGACCAAAAACTCATAGTGTCCCTCATGAGTTATAAAGGAAGTCTTAGGAATGTCTACCTCTTTCATATGGATCTAGTGGTAGCCAGAATGAAGATCAAGTTTAGTAAATAACTGGGTGCCACTCAATTCATCCAAGAGGTCATTAACGATAGGAATGGGAAATTTGTCTTTAATGGTGGGTTTGTTGAGGGTGGGGAAGTGAGGACACATGCACCAAGAACCTTCTTTCCTTAGGACCATGACCATAGGAGAAGAGTAGGGGCTTGTACTAGGGAAGATAATGCCTGCGTTAAGAAGTTCTTGAACCATTTTCTTAATTTCATTTTTTTGGTAAAAGAGGTAACGATAGGGACGAATATTGGGAGGAAGGCTTCCCGATATATGGGGAATGGAATGATCATGAACACCATGGGAAGGAGGGAGTCCTTGGGGAGTGGAAAATACCAACCGATGTTTAGAGAGGATGGATTGGAGGTCTTGCGACACAGAGGGTGTCTCAGTTTCCTGTATGGCATGGAGTTGGGAAATAACACCAGAATGACCTTTTTTGAGCAGCTTTTCCATGCGATGGGAACTAATGATCTTAGGTGAGTTGACAATGATGCCTTGGAACTTATATTTTTGGCCCTCCTAGTCAAATTGCATGGTTAATTCCTTGAAATCCATGAGAATGGGACCCAAAGTCCTTATCCAGTTTTCACCTAACACAATATCACAACTGCCCATGTCGATAGAAAACATATGATATTTCAGGTGGTAGTCACCAATTTGGAGACGAACAGTTTTACAGCATCCTCCACATTTCATGGAGCTGCCATTGACAATCATGATTTGAAAATTATTGACTACATGGATATAACAATGAGTTTCTTGGGAAATGCGGTGATGAATAAAATTATGGGTGCTTCTAATATAAACAAGGATGATGACCTTCCTATGCTTGATGTAACCAATTAGCTTGAGGGTTTAGGGAGCAGAGAAGCCAGTGAGAGAATTTAGGGAAATGACTAGTTCTACTTTAAGAGGGTCTGAGGGAGGGGTTATGTCCCTGGGCTTAGGTTACTCAGACAAAAGGGGAGTTTCAACATCCTCTTCTGAAACATCCTCTGATATGGACATACAAATATTTTGTTCCTTACACTTGTGGCCCGAAAAATATTTATCATCACAATTATAACAAAGGCCTTTGAATTGACGTTCAACCATTTCGGTCCTGGTCAATTTTTGGATATTTAATGGAGTGGAAGGATGATTTAGGTGGATATTGGTGGCCACCCACCTTTTTCGACTGGCTCAAAACTATTTTCTGGCAAATTTGGCAATTTACTATTTTTAGCAGTTTGTAACTTCTGGGGCCATTTTGAGGGCCTAAATGAAGGTTTTTCGAGATCATGTCTCTCAATGATAGATGAAGGAGGGCCCAAATGAAGGTTTTTTGAGATCATGTCTCTCAATGATAGTTGAAGGCATGATTGAGCCCCCAAAATGAATCTCCTCAATGATACCTTTCCAACGAGCTATCATATGCCTAAAACGGAGATCGTATACAAACGTTACGACCCCAGGAAATTGATGTACTAACTTACCCAAAGGGGGCCCACATGAATTTTGGCACTTCATCTCCTAGGGTTAGGATTTTGGATGTCTAGGGTTTTTGGCATTCCTTCTTATTATAAAATGGCCTTCAGAGCCTCATTGTAATCATCTTCTTGCGAATGCAAGTAGCCATCACATCTCTTCTTAGAGATAAGATGCCACCATTCTAGCGAGTCTTTCACTCTGTATTTTTACAGTCTATGTACATTTATTTCATTAATAGAAATCGTGTATTACTATATATCTATGTTTATGTTTGCATCTCTGATATATTTATGTTATATTATTGGATATACGCGATATCTTTATGCATTTATTTATTATATCTCTTCTCTCATTACGTGCCGAAAATAATCCGGATCAGTGGTATCAAACCAAGATATTCTTGATCATTTTTTCAGTGCATGTCCACGACGAGGTCTGAGTATAGCAAGTTGGGTCTAGATCTTTTCTCTCTTGAAGACAATCTCTCTCTCACACCCAAGAAACCCTCAATGGAGGAAGAAAAGAAAAATGACGGAGCAGACGATCCTATCACTCCGTTGCTTGAGAAAGCTCTCATGTGTCAGAGGGTCGAAATGATGGAGAAATTTTCCCACATACTTCAATGCTTGTTGATAGAAATAGGTGCATATTCATCAAGCAACCACTTTGGAAGCACCTCACTTTTCAAGGTACAAGTTAATTTTGATATTCCAGTATTTGAAGGACAAATAGATGCAGAAGCCCTAGAAAAATGGTTAACTCTGCTAGAAAGTTATTTGTCTATTCATAATTTTTCCGACAAAGAAAAGATCACCTTCACACTCCTTAAATATCTCCCTCATGTCAAAAATTGGTGGGAAACTTACTAGGAGAAAAGTGCCACAGAGGAGTTTGGAATATATAGGGCTGAGCCCACTTGGGATTTTTTTGTGGATGCAGTAAAGGAACAGTATTATCCTATTGGAAACTATGAGGACCAGTACATGAGATGGACCACAGTGTGGCAAGAGAGGGGATAATAAGTTATAGAGTTCACCATTACCTTCCATAACTTGCACACCAAGATGGGTATCAAAGACTTCAAACGACATTTGGTTCTGAAATACCGTGGGGCTCTACACAAATACATCCAAACTGAAATGGGTTTTCTGGACATCTCATCACTCGGTGCTGCTTATCGATATGCTGTTAAAATTAAGCAGAAATTTAAGCACCAGAATAAATGGGAGTTCAGGTCTGCAAATCCGAAACAACCAAAGTATGACAAAGACGGCCCTAGCAAATAGTCTCCCGAAAACCAGTCCAAATCACATGAAAAGAAGGGTCACGGGAAGCCAAAGAAGGACACTGAAAAATGGTAAGATTTCCACAAAATCCCCTGACACAACACTGATGAATGTCACTCAAAACAATCATTGGTGGCCGAGATGAGAGACAAGGAGCCGAACCTTGATTTAGAATTTGATTATGGAAATATTGGTAAAAGACAGATCATTGACGCAGACCCCACTGCTATTTTTGCAACCGCAACAATTCAACTAGAAGAACTAACCAATCCTGAAGAGGGGGAGTGCCTTTTTCATTCACAGATGTGGGCGAAGGGGACCCCACTGCATTTTATTTTTGATAGTGGAAGCCATAAGAACCTCATCTCAGTAGAGGTTGTCAAATAGTTGGGACTGTCGACAACACCACACCCACAACCATACAACATCGGGTGGCTTCGCCAAGGTCGAGATCATCATGTCAACCAACAATGTTGATTGTCATACAAGATCTATCCCTTCAAGGATGAGGTATTATGTGATTTTTCCCCACTATATGTCTGTGATGTTCTCTTGGGCCAACCATATATGTGGAAGCGCCATGTTGTTTATGAGTCTCGACCCCACAGTGTCATTATTTCTCTTGGGGGTCATCTATATAGAATACCAGAGGTAGTTCTGACTACTGTTCCACCTAAAAAGTGCCACAAGGTAGTATCTCATACTACAAAATTCAGCTTCTTCATAATTTGTTCAAAAGGGGAACATAAGGACTCTGCAACCAATATAGCTTCGCCCCAAGCACCTTCTATCCAACAGAAGCAGGTCGACAAGGTTGTAGAAAAGTGAAAAGATTCCTTTTGCACACTGTCCTCTCATGTAGCCCAAATTTTTGAATAGCCTCAACCTCAATAGGTTCGTGACAGACTTCCACAAACTGAGCAGCTCAACGTCTCCAACAAGGCAAACAACTCACCAAGATGCAGATTCAACAAACGCTTCTCCCTCTACCTGGGGAACTCAACACAATGTATACCATTTCTTCCTAAGGAGGGAGGATTGATCCAGGTGGATATCAGTGGCCACCCACCTTTTCCGACTGCCTCAAAACAATTTTCTGGCAAATTTCGCAATTTACTATTTTAGCAGTTTGTAACTTCTGGGGCCATTTTGAGGGCCCAAATGAATGTTTTTTTATATATAGGTTTTCAATGATATTCGAAGGCATGATTGATCCCCAAAAATGAATCTCCTATATGATACCTTTCCAACGAGCTATCATACACCTAAAACGGAGATCGTATGCAAAAGTTATGACTCTGAGAAGTTGATGTACTAACTTACCCAAAAGGGGCCCACATGAATTTTGGCACTTCATATCCTAGGGTTAGCTTTTTGGATGTCTATGGTTTTTGGAATTCCTGCTTATTATAAAAAGGCCTTCAAAGCCTCATTGTAATCATCTTCTTGCGAATTTGAGTAGCTGTCACATCTCTTCTTAGAGATAAGATGCCACCATTCTAGCGAGTCTTTCACTCTGTATTTTTACAGTCTCTGTACATTTCTTTCATTAATAGAAATCATGTATTACTGTATATCTATGTTTATGGTTGAATCTCTGATATATTTCTATTATATTATTGAATATACATGATATCTCTGTGCATTTATTTATTATATCTCCGCTCTCATTACATGCCGAATATAATCCGGATCAGTGGTATCAGAGCACCCTGTTCTTGATCATTTTTTCAGTGTATGTCCCTAACGAGGTATGAGTATAGCAAGTTGGGTTTTGATCTTGTCTCTCTTGAATAAAATCTCTCTCGCACACCCAAGAAACCCTCAATGGAAGAAGAAAAGAAAAACGACGAAGCAGATGATCGTATCAGTCCGTTGCTTGACAAGCTCTCACGCGATAGAGGGAGAAAATGATGGAGAATTTTTCCCACATCCTTCAACACCTGTCGATAGAAATATGCACATCTTCATCAAGCGACCACTTTGGAAGAACCTTTCCTTTCAAGGTACAAGTTAATTTTGATATTCTAGTATTTGAAGGACAAATAGATGCAAAAGCCCTAGAAAAATGGTTAACTCTGCTAGAAGGTTATTTCTCTGTTCACAATTTTTATGAAAAAGAAAAGATCACCTTTGCACTCCTTAAAGATCTCCATCATGTCAAACATTGGTGGGAAACTTATTGGGAGAAAAGTTCCACAGAGGAGTCTAGAATATATGACGCTGAGCCCACTTGGGATTTTTTTGTGGATGCGGTAAAGGAACAGTATTATCCTGTTGTAAACTATGAGGACTGATACATGAGATGGACCACACTGTGACATGACAGAGGCCAAGCAGTTCCAAAGTTCACCAATACCTTCCATACCTTGCACACCAAGATGGGTATCAAAGAATCTGAACGAAATTTGGTTTTGAAATATCGTGGGGCTCTACACAGATACATCCAAACTGAAATGGATTTTCTGGACATCTCATCACTTGGTGTTTCTTATTGATATGCTGTTAAAATCAAGAAGAAATTTAAGCACCAAAATAAATGGGAGTTCAGGTTTGCAAATCTATAACAACCAAAGTATGACAAAGATGGCCCTAGCAAACAGTTTCCCGGAAATCAGTCCAAGCCACATGAAAATAAGGGTCACGGGAAGACAAAGAAGGACACTAGAAAATGGTGTGATTTCCACAAAATCCCCTAGCACAACACTGATGAATGTCACTCAAAATATTCATTGGTGGCTGAGATCAAAGACAAGGAGCCAAACCCTGATTCAGAGTCTGATTCTGGAAATACTGGTAAAGGACATATCATTGACACAGATCCCACTGCTATTTTCGCAACCATAGAAATTCAACCAGAAGAGCTAATCGATCCTAAAAAGGGGGAGAACCTTTTTCATTCACAGATGTGGGTGAAGGGGACCCTGCTACATTTTATTGTTGATATCGAAATCCAAAAGAACCTCATCTCAGCCGAGGTCATCAAACAGTTGGGACTGTCGACAACACCACACCCACAGCCATACAACATCTGGTGGCTTCGCGAGGGTCGAGATCTTCGTGTCAGCCAACAATTTCGATTGTCATATGGTATCTAGCCCTTCAAGGATGAGGTATTATGTGATGTTTCCCCACTATATGTCTGTGCTGTTCTCTTGGGCCAACCATATATGTGGAAGTGCCATGCTATTTATGAGTCTCGACCCTGCAGTGTCATTGTTTCTCTGGGGGGTCATCTCTACATAATACCAAAGGTAGTTTCAACTATTGTTCCACCTAAAAAGTTCCGCAAGGTAGTATGTCATACAAAAAAATTCAACTTCTTCACAATCTGTTAAAAAGGGGAACATAAGGACACTGCAACCAATACAGCTTCGCCCCAAACACCTTCTATCCAACAGAAGAAGGTCAACAAGGTTGCAACAAAGTGCAAAGATTCCCTCTGCACACCATGCTCTCATGTAACCTGACTTTTTGAACAACCTCAACCTCAACAGGTTCGTGACAGACTTCCACAAACTGAGCAGCGCGATGTCTCCAATAAGGCAAGCGACTCACCAAGATGCAGATTCAACAAATGCTTCTCCCTCTCCCTAGGAACTCAATGCAATGGAGACCATTGCTTCCTAAGGAGGGAGGATTGATCCAGGTGGATATCGATGGACACCCACCTTTTTTGACTGGCTCAAAACAAGTTTTTGGCAAATTTGGCAATTTACTATTTTTAGCATTTTGTAACTTCTGGGGCAATTTTGAGGGCCCAAATGAAGGTTTTTCGAGATCTAGGTTCTCAAAGATAGAAGAAGGCATGATTGAGCCCCCAAAATGAATATCCTCGATGATGCCTTTCCAATGAGCTATCATACGCCTAAAATGAATATCGTATGTAAAAGTTACGACCCCGGGAAGTTGATGTGCTAACTTACCCAAACGGGGCCCACATGACTTTTGGCGCTTCATCTCCTAGGGTTAGATTTTTGGATGTCTAGGGTTTTTGGAAATCCTGATTATTATAAAAAGTCCTTCAGAGCCTCATTGTAATCATCTTCTTGTGAATGTGAGTAGCCGTCACATCTCTTCTCATAGATAAGCTACCACCATTCTAGCGAGTCTTTCACTCTATATTTTTACAGTCTCTGTACATTTCTTTCATTAATAGAAATCGTATATTACTGTATATCTGTGTTTATGGTTTCATATCTGATATATTTCTATTATATTATTGGATATACGCGATATCTCTGTGCATTTCTTTATTATATCTCCGTTCTCATTACGTGCCGAAAATAATTTGGATCAAAGGAGGAGTCGGATTTACTAGTTTAGTGCGAGGAATAAAGGGGGGCTTCCAGTTTTGAGAAGAGACAACCTGTTGTGCTTCCTTAGCTTGTTTAGTAACCTCCATATAAATCTAATGCTAATCCATGAGGACATGGGCACAAATCTCATCCTTGAGGCCACTAATAAAATATTCTCGGAAAAAAGAATCTGACATGCCCTCTGTACGAAAATCCAGTCACTCAAAATAAGCTATAAAGTATTCCACTGTGCTATATTGTTTCAATTTTTTCAAACGACCTAAATGGTTGGTGTTAGTGTCAAATCATTCATAAAGCTCTGCCACAAAGTGTCTCCAAGCAACATACCCTCGACGAGAAGTTTTTCTCCATTGCCACCATTGCCAACGTTCTTGATCTAGATGGAGAACACCATATCGAAGTTTGGCCAAGTCATCTGTAATGCCGTACAAAGAGAAATAATGTTCCATTTGAGTTACCCAACTAGTGGGATCCAAGACATCAAATTAGGTCACATCCACATGTGGAAGGTGCAGGTCACGCTGAAAGTGATGGGAATGAAAAGTATGGGAGTGAGAGGAAGTTTAAGCTTTGGTATGAAAAGATGGGTCAGATAAAGGGGTATTTGCAGGGATATGCAGTTTGATGCAGATCATTGAAACGACATATTCAAGCTAAATAGTCATGTCTTGTTTTAGTTCCTCGATTGTGGTGGTGATGGAAGACTGCATGTTTGTATTGATTATGGAAATATTGACACTGAGATGTTTCACTTCTTGTTGGGTCTCTGTGAAATTATATTGCAAGGTATTGAAGTGAGCTTCCTATTCTTGGCTACAGGTATGGGCCATGATGACAAGGGAACTAAAAAGGGGTGGGTGGGGTAAAATATTTTTCTGAAAAATGATAGGTATGAATGTGATAAGGGTGAAGAGATAAATCCAATGGAATAGGTCTCAAATAATGGTGCAAAAATTTCAAGACTTTTTTATTTTTTTTTTTACACCTGGGGAGTTATAATCCGGTCTGAAGAATACTGCAGTGATGAAATGACCAAATGATTAACCAAGAAATATTGTGTAGTGATTTGGTAACTCAAACATAGTTGCGCAACAATAGATCTTGTCTGTTTTATTTTTGTTTCTGTCCCCAAGGGTTAGGTATTCAAGGGTTCTACAGACAAGGGTTTTCCCTATGCTATAACTCTCTGATATACATGCAGGGTCCAATAGTAGTAATCAGACCAATATATAAGGGCACTAACTAAGGAGGCTAGACCGTGCCCTTATCCATACTACTTGAATACCCAGGTACTAGAGAGTATCTTCCCGAGTGATGTTATCGGTGGCACTATAGCAGTCAGGTAGCCGATTGGTTTATCTAAAGAGGGATTCAAGAAATCTAGGCTGATCCGCATATAGGTGTTGTCTAATGCGCTACCACTCGAAGGGGCACCAACACGGGTTACAAGGGTGGCCAACAGATGTGGACTTAAGAACTACTTGTATTTCCTATGTGTATGAATCCCTCAACCATGGTTTTATGCATGTAATGATAGATCTTTGTAGCTTAAAGATGTCGAAATATGTCTCTACCCTAAAAACAATTTTACCACAATTTTCTACCGAGGAATTTGCTTTGATACCACTTGTAATATGCCAGATCTAAAAAGTATGCTGAACAGAAATAAAATGCTAGAAATGGCAGATGAACAACAATATAACCAGAATAACACCACAATAACACTGAAATGATAACATAATAACACCATAAAGAGCACTTCAATTACTGAGAGAAATGTTCACTTGCCTCTTCGAGGGGGAAAACTCTAGTTGAGTAGAGATCTATTACAATAATATCCAAGCTAGGGTTCTCATACCCTCGACTCCTATTTATACTAAATATGTCTTTCAATAGAACCATCTAGAGGAAGATCCTTCTAGAAGCAGAAGCTTCTATTAGGCCTTTTTACATTCGACTTATTCTAATTTATTGCAAGGCCTTATTAATATTTGCCTTTATTACATCCAAATACATTGTTCTACCTATGTGAGGGGTTAGGTCCCTAACATCTTCCCTTTGATCGCACACTTCTTGTGGAGTGCTCGACACTACATGAAGTTCTAACTCAATTACTCTTGCTTGAAGCTATTGAATGGACTCAACAAGCTTCCCTTCTTGTATCTTAGCTGACTCTTTGTCCATCTGCGCCAAGAACTGCACAAAGTGAATTTCTTTAGTCTTTGCCTCCTTGATCGCAATATTCTCTGCAAGCAATTGGTCTTTTTCTTCTTATATCTTCATATTGTTTTTCTCGAAATTCACCTCAATTTTAGTTTTCTCCTTCTGTGCAACTCAAAGTTGCTTTAGGAACTCCTCCTTTTCTTGCTTTAGGGCCTCTGTGTCCTGCTCCTTTTCTTCTTAGGCTTGACAAATTCGAGCCTCTGTTCCATCTTCTATTCTTTGTAATTGGGTGGGCTCATCCCCCAATTCTACATTTTTTTCTTAACATGGCGCAATAGGCACTGTGCAACTCGAATGGATAGCTTGTTGGATGTCTTTGAGATCCTTTTCTATACTATCATACAATGTCTCTTTCTTTGCTTCATGTCTTTTCAGGATATCTTCTGAAGCATCTTCTACAATTGTGATGATGAGCTTGATATCGTCCACTGTGAGCAAATTCTGTGACTGAGGCTTATTGGCTCGAGTCTTCTTCCGTGCTGAGGGTTTCTGCGGAGAAACATTTATTTTATTTGATGTCTCAGCCTCTGTAAGGGGATCCTTTGGTGGTGTCACTTCTCCTTTTTCTTACTTGTCTCTTTCTTCCCCTCCTTCCTCTTGGCTTACTCCATCTCCTCCTCCTCTTCTAGGTGAGTTGGGTGCAGTTTCCTCTGAAGCGATGTCAGTCTCTATCTCTTGGACTTCCTCTTTTTTTCTTCTTTTTCTTTGCACTGATCTACCCATCATGTTCAACCTAGGTGACCAATGGAATTCCGATGATGTCAGGGTCATATAGTTCTGCATCTTCCACTGGTACAAGGAATTTTGTTGGCCATTCCTTAGTGATATCTTCCATGTCTTCCTTAGTCAACTTATAGTACAACTGTAGCTCCTCACTTTCATCTTTACGCACAATGATATAGATGAAGTGTTGGTCTACGTGAAACTTCGTGAATGGTTTGTACTGGTGGAGTGTATTTGGTGTCATTCGAGGTTATGATTCAATGGCGCGTTTCAGCTGTAGGTAGTAAGCATGGAAGCTATCATTCGACTGCCACTGCTTCACCATGTCATTCATGTACCACAAGGTGGAGAACCTTGTGTCCAATGACTTTGATGGCTCAACTTTTGGGAAGGCTGCTTCTTCCGACATTTTCCAAGAAACAATTGCGATTAGTACCAATAGCCAAATAAAGTGAAACTCATACCATTGATCCTGCACTTCGTGGAAGTCCTTTTCCATCTCATTGACGAGGTAACTCACCCAATTCATCTACATTCCTTCTACACATTTCCCTGCGAGGTCCACTACGAACCATGTGAGTCGTGTCGGTTGGTTCTTCTTGATGAGCTTGCCAATGATAAGTTGGAAAGAAAGGCACACTGTGCCATCCTGGATGGAGGCTACCTTGTTGCCTTGCTTCCCCTTCTATACATCACCATATTCTTATTTTATACGTTGGGCCAAGGAGAAATCTGATGTCTTCCCTGGGTGGAAATGGTGAGGGTACGGTCCCTGCATGCTTAGTCTAGTGATTAGGTGGATCAATGTCAAATACACAGTGATGTGCCTATCTAACCAAAGATAACCTCCATTATAGCATGAATGTTACTGGATAAATCAGTAGGTGCGGACACTAACTGATCTCCCTAAATCCACCTAGATCTAGAACAAAACACACCAGAACATGATGCTATCCTTAAGTTTTAGATATTGAATTTACTAACTAAAGAGGGATAGGTGAAATACCATTTAAATGATGCTTCCTCTCACCATCACCATCCTAGCTCCATTCCAACACTCATACAATGATGATCCTGCAAAAGAACGCAACCAACCAAAGTGATAGTAATAGCATAAACTCAATATAAGCCTATGTATGTGATCAAGGAATCATACAATAAAACACAACAAGATTGATAGGAAAGAATCATATTACTGTATCATATTAAATGTGAAAGAGAGATTACAACCATGGCCTTGATTTCGTAAGGTCCCTTCCAACTATCCTTCGTTCCCCACACACTTCCACTCCAAGAATTATAAGAGCATAGATCTGATAATATTCACAATCTATTTTGACAAAATGGCTCATCTAGCCAAGCTAACAATCTACAAATCTCAATCCAATCCAAGCTAATCCCCAAAAGCTCCAAAGCTAACCTTCTCCATGAGAACTCCTCTGCTTTTATAAGTTGAAGAGGATAAGGTGAGGAAGTTAGGATGATCCCACTAAATCATGAAATCGAGTAAGATCCAAACCATTCGGATGCCACCTCACCATGGAAGTTTATCCTTCTAGAAGCATCGAGAAGATGCTCGTTTTTCCCACGTATGAGCATTTTCTCACCCTGTCTATATAGAAACCTGTGAACACTTCACGACCTAGCTATGGTGCAGCCTACGAAAATCAGGCATTTTCGTACCCTACCTATATAGAAACCTACGAACATCCTCTTTAATAGGGTTTTTACAAAGGACAACTCAAATTCTTTTCTCAGGAAAAGTTCTTCTCCCTTCTTTCTTCAGGAACTCAGGCCACTAACCCCTCTGAAGGAAACATATAGGTTTACATCATTAATGGTCATAGGGATGATGAAAATAATGTGTAACAATGACAGGAGGATTTTATCAAAAGCGTTAACCTCCTGATTCATCCGAAGTGCAGGATATTCATCACATCCAGGATCGTTGATTGCGCGAGCTCCTTAGTCCACGACTGTGGAACTATCTTGGGATTCTTCCCAGTCATCTTCATCAGGTACCTATGCGGTGCGAGGATCGCATAGTTCTTCCAGTCTCCAAGGTTGAAGTCATTGATCTTGAGAGCTGTGATCAGTCCCAACTGAGGTCCAACTGCACGTATCCCCTTCGGGAGGTACGCAGTGATTATTGTGTACATGAAATCACGTAGGACATTGTCATGGTTTAATTTTCCATCCAAGGGCAGGATGTAGTTCGGAAAGACCAGTGGGATTTGCTTCGTGTATTCCATATCATTGCAGTGCTTGCTTTTTTTCTCAACAACCTGACCAGAACGTCATCTAGTCGATGGGGATGCTTGCAATCTACCATTCGATGATGCATGTATTCCTACAGACATGACTCTCTCAGCCATGAGGTCAATCATAATATCCTCTATAGACGTTTCTATCAGATTATGCTCACCTGAAATTCACACTTGTAATTAAGGATATCGGGAAGGTGAATAGATAGACAAGGTAATCAAATAGATGACGAGGTTTAGACAACACAACACAATATGTAATCAATTCTATGTTAGCTCGGATAACTTGGTGTTCAAAAAATGGTCCCAGTGCAGCATCAGATGTATTAAATAAGAAATGTATTAATAGATTCCTCCAATGGGAAAGAATGCCTCAATCAATATGAATTGGGTCGTTATGACGCAGTCCCAACGGTCCAATGACAGTATTTCCAACAATAAATGTATTTCTAGCTGTTCTGGAGCGTCATTATAATGGTCAGGATGCCTCCAACGGTCATATAGATTCGTCAAGCTATTCCGGTGAGGTTCAAGTTCTGCAAGCCTGCCTTTTGCGAAGTCTTCTCTGGAACTTCCTGCAGTTTTTCTAACTTTGTTTTCTTCTTACTGAGATTTATTTTCTTCTTTCCCTTAATTCTTTCTTTTTTTGTTCTGTGGCTTCCTCTTCTTCTTTCCTTTTGATCTGGTCCTTCTCAATCCAAGTCTTTCCTAACAAAAGTGCAAAAGGGGCGCTATTCTCAACTAACTTAATGACTTCAAAGTCTTCTTCCATTGATGTTTCATGAGCAATCATAGGTACATTATTAACTCTTCCACATAGGGTTATGATCTTTCCTTTAAACAAACCTATCTTTCCCAATGAAGGAACCATAGCAGGATTTCCAAAAATTTCCCAAGTACTTTCTGCCATGATATTCACTTGTGTTTCCTCATCCAAGACAGTCTATGTCGAAGTCTCCTATTCTTGTTTCTATGCACTGTTTCTCTTTTAAAATCTCTGGTAAACTTATGTCTTTATGATCATTCAGTGTTTCTTTCAGCTGTAATAACATAGTCTCTGATTCTTTTTGGGTTTCTAACATATCCTTAGTCCCTCGGCCTTCTTCATAGTTTTCTTTTCTCATGTTCAAATTTTCAACTTTGGCAATCATTCTAAGGAAATATTCAACTTCATGGCCAATAGCTTTACAAAAGAGACAAATAGGACCTATACTAGGGAATTCCTTAGCAATATGTCCCGGTCTTCTACAATTATAACACAATGTCAATCCTCTATTTTTTTAAATGATCCCCAACCTTTCCTGTACTACACACTGGGATCATAGTGATGGACCTGCAATCTACAAAAGCTCTTTCTAGGTTCCAACATCCACTTGTTAGTCCAAAAAATCTTTCTATGCATAGGAATAACATATCTTTCACTATATCTATCAAATTTATTTAGATCAAATTGTTCTCCTAACTGTGCCCTAGTTTTCAGACTAGGACAAAATCTATCAAACATACCTAGATTCATACGTTCGAAGCAAACATTTCCACTTATCTTACCTTTATCAAAGCACAAATCTTTAGGATCTTACCTCTTTTCTTTAGATTCAGTTCCTTTCTTAGCACAGATCTTTACAAGTCAAGTAGAATACTGTGCATTACAACAACACATCTACACAAAGATCTTTCTATTTTCTTCAGTTCCCAATAATCACAGTTTCAGGTCCCAACAACAGAACCATTTGTTGGCACAGGAGCAGACCCAGGGTTCAATGCTTCAACAATGCACCAAAAAAACCCTAACTACTGGCTCTTTCGGAAACACCTGTGAAGTAGATGAAGTATCACCCGAGGTAGAGGTAGAGGGGGTTGCATGACTCAGGTGTCTATAACTAGGCTAGGACACAAATCTATGATTACAACACTTAACAGAGAACTTAACCAACCAATATGCATTAGTTCACATGTCTCGCTCACATCGCAGATTAAACCCTAGTTACAGATCAGTGCAGTAGCAACCAAAATCAAGTAATTTCAGTCACCTAGCACATAACATGTACTCACATCTAACAATCAAATATCATAAAGAACTAAACATCACAGATCCATCTATCATACATCAAGATTAGTGCACTAAGCAGATAAACACATAAACAACATGAGCAATATTGCACAAAGCACATCAGAACACAATATATACGTGGTTCACCCTAGTGTGGGGCTATGTCCACCAACTCTTCTTCTTATTTATTAGTCTTCAATCTCCTTACATTCATATGCTCCTATGCACAAAGCCACAGAGCTCAACCTTGCATGAGACATGTGATCTGCGTACAACGCACTAGATCTAGCTTCCTCAAAATCAGGTTGAGGCACAAAGCCAATTCATCAATAGCACAAAGCCTTACACATTCTGTGCACAAATCTCTCAATTGCTTTCACTAAGTTCAAACATCTCAATACAACACTTATTTATCACTCTTACATATTCTTGGACGAAGACAACATAGACCGTCTTAGATGGGCTTCTCTCTAAGTCCTCTCTACTTATTTATATATTACAAAAAAGCCTAAACATGAGTAAACCCATGGGATGACATCCCATACCCATTACATAAACCCTAAAATCCCCAAAATTCCAGAAAATAAGCGAGATCTCATGATCTTCGCTTCGGGCACTCCATCTTCAACCAACCTCTCGAAGTACCAAAAATGGTCAAACACTATCAATGTTTCCTCAAAACGTGGTCAAGGGCCAACATTTGTAACCGATATTTTGTTTCATCAACAAGCCTTCTTAGTTGGGATTCTCTTTCAATGGTCAAGTCTCTCTGTTCCTTTGTGTATTCCTTCAACCCTTCCTCCAATACTTCGACTTGTCCTGGAGGTATTCCCTTAAGGTTAACCTCAACATCCAAGTTGGGGCTATCCTGTAATGCTTCGGGGGTGAGAAAATTGATGCTATACTATGGGAGGGTGATCGAAATCTCTAGCTCACCCCGCAGAGTCATTTTTTCCTTGGTCTATAATGTGGAAGGTGTAGATGACACATTAGGCACTGTGTGGACCAAACGAACAGCCTGCTGCACTTCCTTCAACTCCCTCTTAATCTTTTCATACAACTCCACATGTTTCTCTTCGTATATCTGCAACATGTCTTCGGAGGCATCTTCCATAGCTCTGTGGACTAGACTAATGTTGTCATCAGTGAGAGTGGCTTCCAACTGTGGCTTATTGGTGCATGTTTTCTTCCTTGATGAAGGTTTCTTCAAAGAAACTTTCCTCTTTTACAGTGTCACTGTCCCAAAAAGGGGATATTCAGGTGGAGGGGTGGTAGCTTTGCCTTGTCCTTTCTCTTCTTCTCCCCATCCTTCTTATTCATCTCCTCCTCCTCCTGGAGAGCGAAACCCTTTATCTCCAAAAGTTTTCTCTTCATCCTCTTCGTAACTCTCTATGTCCTGGATTTCAACCTGCTTTTTCTGCTTCTTCGTCCCACTGGACTGTCCAACGTGTTCACCTCATGTAACTATCAGGCTTCCTATGGTGTCAATGTCGGATAAATCTACATCAACGACAGGTACAAGAAATTCCTTTGGCCATTCTTTTGTAATCTGCTCCAAATATTCATCTGTGAGCTTATAATATGACTGCAATTTTTCATGATTATCATATCTTCGCGCGGTGATGTAAATGAAGTGGGGATCAGTGTGGAACTTCACTATGGGCTGGTACTGATGCATGGTACGTTGTTTCATAAATGAGAATGATTTAATGGCGACCTTCAACTGCTGATAATATCCGTGAAACACGACATTAGACTGCCATTGCTTTGTCATGTCATTGGTATACCATAGGGTGGAAGAATGAGTGACCAAGGGCTCCATAGGCTTGATCTCTAGGAAGGTAGCTCTTTTAGGAATTTTCCAAGCCAGAAATGTGATCAAGATGATCAACTAGTTGTAGTGAAATTCATATCCCAAGTTCTGGGCTTCGTGGCAATCCTTTTCTAGCTCGTCGATGATTTTGTTCATTTCTCCTCGTAGCTCATCCACCCCAGACTTCTTATGCTTCCTGATAGGTGATGGAATTGAGATGCTCTGTTCTCTCTTATTGGAATTCCTCGGGGAGTGTTGGCGATGTATTATAACACTTCTTATTCTTCTTTTCTCATTAGGAGACCTGGGACTTCCTGATTTTCTTGAGCCATTCTCCTTATCCAATTTATTTTCTATTATATTCAATATCTGCATTAAATTCATGTCCTCTTGCTAATCCTTGGCTTTCATAAGCCTTTCATTATCTACCTTATGGATTTGGACATCCTTCTGCAAATTTTTAATGGTCTCTACCATATTCATGTTTTCATCCCTTCCTTCTCCATGTTCATTGGAGTTTGTTCCTTCAATGCCCATGTGGACATCCATCCCTCTGATATTATCTTCTTGTCTATAATCCCCCTATGCATATTCCATTCCTTTTCACTATATGTTGATCTTGATCTGATCTTTTTTTGTTAACTCTGAAAAATGTGCATCCAACAAAACTTTGTCAAGCTAACCGTTTCAACAATTTCATGAAAATATGAACCATTCTAGTTCAATAATGCATCAGAATTATTTCTTCTGATTTTATAAAAATTGAATGTCGAGATAATTTTTTTGGGTGAATAATTATATTCTACTGTCCAATACCTTTCCAATTCCTACTTCCATGCTCAATTCCGAGTCTTGAGTAGAAAGTTATGGTTATTTGAAAATTGTCCCTTAATTTTTCTATTCAATCTTCAACTTGGTGCAATTCTGCGCTACAATTATGCATTTTTTCACCTACTCCATTGGAGTTTTAGTAGGAGATCAATTGGGTTTCTTAATATACATATTTTAGAGAGTTTGTCCAAGTTTCACCTCTTTCCGGGTTTCAGGATACTAGTTACAGTATGATGAAGTTCTAGCCCAATTAGTGTTTTTGATCTGGAATGCTATAGGTACCTTCTTTTCCATCTTAAGCATTTTTAGCATGCCCAAAAATTTAATTCAGCTCTAGGAATATTTTCTATGGTTCAATATCTCTCGATAGACTACTCATGTGCCTCAATATAATTCCAGAGAAGAAAGTTATGTCCCTTCAAAGTTAGTTGGGTCTTAAAATTTACCCTCCAGTGTTTGTCCTGTAACCTCCTCATAAAAGCTTCGTTTGATGAACGATTTACACCATTAGAAATATCTCTTAGGGATCTTTCATTTGATCTCTAGAGATAGAGTGTACCTTGGCTTAGGTACACTCTGTTCTCAGAGTTTTTGAGTAGCTAAAAACGTTGTTTAGAGCCTAACAAACGTGCTGCAAAAACATGACCTTCAAACAGTATAAAATGTCGCAAAAATTCACTCGTTTTCTGCTATTGTAGACCATCCAAACGGCTTCACGTGCACAAATTTGAACCTGTACACCCATATTTATCATGCACAATAACACCATAAGGTAGCGCATGCTCCATGCACCTATAACCAATGTGGATCACTTCTTTGTTGCACTAATAACTGGTGCACACTATTTTTGTTTCGCGTGCCAATATCCACTGCACATAATTTTGGTTCATGCACTAATACCTGTTGCGCGCAATTTTTGTTTCACATGCTAATACTGCGCATGCATTTCACTCTACGTGCTACACCATGCCAAATTTTATTACACTCCAAATGCACACCATTATTCTGTGCGCACCATTAACTAAGTTGTCATAGGACAACATATACCCACATTGTGCACACACAAACAAAATTCCTCTGCTCTCTGTCAATACTGCGCACACCAAGTGCGCCATTATTATGTGTGCGCACACTGCACACACTAGTATTACACATACGCCACTCAATTCATACTGTACAATTCTAAATTTAGTGCGCACATCCGCATCCTATTATTTTTCATTAATTACCAGTCTGCACCATGCAACGCCAAATTTAAGTGCGCAGAACCACGGACCAATATTTTTTGCGCATTACCAATTTTCACCATGCATCACCAAATTTAAGTGTGCGGACCCACAAACCAATATTTTTCGTGCATTATCACTTTTCACTGTGCAACTCCAACTTTAAGTACGCACACCCGCGCGCCAATATTTTCCGCACATTGCCACTTTGCACAACACAACCCCAAATTTAAGTGTGCACACCCATGCGCCAATATTTCCCACGCATTTCCACTCTGCACCACACAACACCAATTTTTATTGTGCTAGCCATGCAAAATTATTTTCCACACATCCCAAGATTTTCACTACGCATCATGCATTTTTAGTGCGCACACTGACACACATTCATTTTTATGCACATGAATTCTGCTGCAAAAATTGGGGCTTTTGCCAATCCTTTTCCCAATTTTCACCATAGAAATTCTGCAACTATAAATTTGTTCAGTTTCACCCTGATAACAACAATTCAACCTCTACACCAAAAAATTGTTGTTGGTCAACATTTATGGAATGATTTTTTCCCGGTTGACATTTCTGAAATGTTTTTTTCCCAAACTCAATTCACGAATTGAGAATTTTAATCAACTAATGTCGCTCCATCTATCATGGCTTCCCTCTAAATTCAAATTCGACGAATTTCAGGTCTGAATTTTCTAGAACATATATTAAATTAAGAATATCTCACTATTTGGCCAAATTTCTCAAATTTCCCATGAATTTAACAACAAAAATTGGGGATTTTCCCAATTCGACACAATTGATTTTAAGTTTTACCATGGAATCTCTGTAACTTCAAATTTGGCCACTTCTAAATCAATTCTTTGTGAAATTTCACTTCAATTCAAATTTCTCGGCCCATCCAGGCTTAGTGTTGAAAACTGGAGCTCTGTTACCATTTTTGTAACATACCAGGCCATCCAGGTTAGGTCATGCCACTGAAAATATTTCATGATCCAATACTATATTATAACATCCCCATCATCGAATTGGGCTATGCTACATAAATTTTTTTGAACTGTATGCAAATTAAAACATATACACACAAAAACTGTTGCAGAACATTATATATAAAACTTAAAATAGACAAATACATTCTGTAAATGCACATATTCATACATAAATAATAGCAAACATATAAATGCAACATAGATAGGAAATAGCCATAAATATAAAGACAGGTATGAACCACACACAAGAAAAACCCATAAAAATAAACACATAAATAATAATGCAACATATAAATTAACACACAATTGACACTTATCTTGGTAAGAATATCACCAACTGGAAGACCTTCCACAAACCTCCCATCCTTAGACCACACTTCTCATCACTCTCAGCAGTGGTTCACCCCTGAGTTGGGACTAAAATCTACTCGAGTAAAGGGATTCCTAACCAGCCTAATGTATCTTAGACAACAGGAAAGACTCCATCACAGGTGTCAACTCAAACTAACAGCCTACAATCCCTCTTTCCCCACATGCCTTTCCCACCCCAGGAGGTGTTCCCCTTATTTTCTCAACAGTCCTTCAATTTCCCCAATTCCTTTCCGGGATTCAACAACATGTTAGACAGGAAGTATTAGAGCCTGTAGCTACAATTTATCACCTTCAGGAATCAATTCCCAACAATTCTCTCACCTAGAGAGATTTTCTCACGGGCCGGACAACCCGCCTCTTCAATCTCCCAAGGTCCTAAGAAACTGCTTCTTCAGTCCAGATCCTAAGCTAACCAGCCTACCAGGTACAAGTACATGTACTAGTACGGGTGTGGGTATAGGTATGGATATAGGTACAAGAAGGTATGGGGGGAAACTTAATAAATGCATGAATGATGATGGAATAATGAATGAGAAAATGAGCTAAGTCAAAACTATAAGTATGCATGTCCCCAACTTGACACTTGTCATGTTGAGAGCTACTTTGGTCCACTTGCCCCCATCCTTAGAACTTAGGATAAAATAATTATCCATACTTTATACTTTAAGGAATATTAATATAATATTCCTTTTTGGCTTAAGCTCCCTAGCTTAGCCTCTTATCCTTAATGTTTATCCCCCCCTTTCCCTAACTAGTGGATTTTATTCCCCCATACTCTTTTATCATGGTCGTTCTACACGCAACGATGTATTATATTAATGATAAGACATATACAAAAATAGGCTCACTGGCCTTCAACATCTAGCCTCTCTAGCCTAATTCAATACATAAGCCTCCTAACTTATAATAACTAGCTCACCAACCCATAAAACACAACATATACACAAAGGCTTCCTGGCCTCAAAATTGCGCACACATAAGTTTGTTTCACACAGTATTATGGAATGTGCACACTTCATCATTTTAGTGCGCAATACATTTTTACACTATACCATGGAAGATGCATGCAAAATGATATCAAACAACTCACTAGCTTAAGTACATTTGCATTTACATTTACAAGTGGGTTTGGCTTAGGGGTATTACAATATTTATGATCCTTATTATTCATATGGTATCCTGGTGTTATCTGATGATCGTCCTTATGAGATGAGTTGAGCATTTTATGTTTCACACTGTTTATGCGTCCTTATTTATATATTTGAATGCAATGATTATGGCTGCCATTTATTTGTGTTATCACGTTGAAATATGTATCTTTAATCATGGCAATAATGTGTCAGCTTTATGTCATGAATGATTGATAATGGGTTAATATTGTTCGTTAATTCATTGGATGATGTGTCAATAGTGTCGCTATTAATTGTGGTGTGTAGTTCCTAACGCAAAGAAAAAAAAATTACCTGTTGTATTGTCGCTTTTCTTGTCGTAATGGCGGGGTCGTTACAATAATTGACAATCAAGTGGCTGATTTAATTCAAGAAGAAATTCTTGAATCTGTACAAATGGATGAATGAAAGTCAATATATTTTATGAGCATGAATGAGTTGATATCTCACAAGAAAATGTCGTGCAAACAAGTGAACAAGAAAATAAATCCAAAATAAGAGAAAATTTGGAAAAGGGAAAAGAAAAAGAAAATGTAGAGAAAGAAAAGGAAAAGATAACACCGAATGGAGTAGAGGAAAATAAGCAGCAACCGGTTGTAAATCAAGTAAAGAATCCTCCAGAAATGAGATATAATGTAACTGATGATCTAAAAAAATTAAGGATTACTTTTCCATTCATTGAAGTGGTCAAAATCCCACAACAAGCAAAAATGTCCTTAAAATTATAGATGAGCCAAGTCATAGAATTGAAGTTTTTGCATCAAATTCAAAGCAACATTAGAACAAATAAACAGTTAGACCAAAAGGAAAAGTCCCACCTTTTTATATTAAAATAGAAAATCATGTTGTGGTGCTTCATAAGTGCATGATTGATATTGGATCCACAAATAACATAATGTCATTATCAGTAATGGAAGCACTTGGGATGGGTTGCACCAAGTATTATGAAACAAGAGAGGTCATTCACACAATTGATTCAAGGAAAGTGTCAGCTTATGGAGAGATCAAATAATTTTATGCTTGGATAATTTCTACCCCACATATTACAACTGTGTTTACAATTATAGTAGTTGACCTTCCTCCACCTTATGGATTATTTCTAGAGAGATATTGGTCTTTATTGATTGGAGGGTACATCAGGAATGATGGGAGTTGCATGATGTTACCTAATAAATATGGAACACTATTCAGGGTTCCTTGGGAACCAAGGAAACCATTATATTTCAATAAAAAGGAAAATGAAATAATGCAGGGTTATATTGATGTCGATATATGGAATTATGTTGTTCTTAACCCAAAGCAACCGTAAATTTAAAAAAAAGTAAGAATAAAATTCTTTTGAAGGGTTTTGGAGGATGTCTTTTGATGGAACTTTTTGTAGTTCAAGGAGTGGAGTTGGAATTGTTTTCAAAATCCCTAAATCACTTATACGTCCTCATGCTATCAGACTTGAGTTTCCTTGTACGAATAATGAGGTTGGGTATGAAGTGTTAATACAAGGAATGAATCTTGTATTCCAAATGAAGATTGAACATTTGATCATAACTGACAACTATGAACTTGTTATAAATCACATCAAGAAAATATATAAAATTAAAAAGGAGCGATTGATACTCTATGCCAAAAGAGTAAATGAGTTAATGAGTTATTTTAGCTCATTGAACATATCATTTATTCCAAGAGAAAAAAATCAAAAGGTAGACTCACTAGTAGTTTCTGCATCTCTGTTTAATATTGATGATTTAGAGAAACAAAACACTTTCCAATTCAAAAGGATCTTTAGACCCTTAGTTCATGATAATCAATAGTACCTCCAAGTTTTTTAGAATAATGAAGAATTAGATGAATTCCTGGATGGTACAAGGATGTGGAGAACTGCGAAGATCAAATTCATACATCTCTTTCAACAAATCTTGTCAATTTTGAGTGTATCTTCATGAGAGATCATCAAATCAAATTGCCAAATTTGAAGGAATAAACATACATCAAAAAAGTGCAAGAAACTCAAAAGGTAAATATTGAGACTGAATATTCTCCAAAATATATGAATATTAGGACTAGCTATACCCAAAATGAAATTGATTAGTATACTTCCTTGTTCAAATAATATTTTGATGTTTTTGCATGGACTTATGATGATTTGAAAGCATATGATAAATATCTATTCCCACATATCATACCATTAAAATAAGTGATGAAATCATTCAAACAAAATTTAGGAATAATAAATCCAAAATTGAAGTCCCTGGTGCAAATTGAATTGGAGAAATTGAAGAAAGATGGAATAATATTCTCAATCAGGGATTCAAAATGATTGTCAAACTCTGTCATCATAAGCAGGAAAAGTGGAGAGATTGATTTGTGTGTTGATTTTCGAGTTTTGTATAAGGAGAGCATTAAATACAATTATCCCCTTCCTAACATGGAAATGTTACTTCAACATGTCATCGACTAATCTTTGATGTCCATGTTAGATGGATTTTAGGGATATAATTAGGTGCTGATTGCAGAAGAGGAAAAATAAAAAACTGCTATCCTAACACCTTGGGAGACATATGCTTATGCTTGCATGCCCTTTGTCTTGAAAAATGTTGGAGCAACCTTTTAGAGAGCTATGGACTATTCCTTCAAAGATTTGATCAGGATATTCATGGACGATTATCAAGATGACCTTACCATTCATTCAAAGATCATAGAAAAGCCTATTCATCATCTAAGAAAAGTATTTGAAAGATGTAGATTATATGGAATATATCTTAACCCGAAAATATACTTATTTACAATTTCATAATGAAATATTTTGGGACATATCATTAACAAAGAAGGAATATACATTGATCCTGATAGAGTCAAGGCTATCAATGAACTAAATCCTCTAACCTCATTAAGGGAGTCCAATCATTTTTTGGAAAAATAAACTTTGTAAGAAGATTTGTCCCAGATTATGCAACAATTGTTAATCCAATAAATGCATTTTTTAAAAAGTATCAAAGATTTGAATGGACCCAAGACATTCAAAGAGTATTCACTAACATTAAGCGTGCAATCACCACTACACTTGTATTGATCATCCCAAATTTTAATAAATATTTTATCATATACTCTTTTGTTTTGAAGAAGATGATTGCTTCTATTATTACATAGAGAAATATTAAAGGATAGGAACTACCAATAATTTTTATGAGAAAAACTCTTCATGATTATGAATTGAAATATTCAGAGATAGAAAAACTAGCTCTTTCCCTAGTTAAGAAAGTGACTCACTTTAGAACTTATATTTTATCATCACATGTAATATCATATGTTCCTACTTCTCTAGTGATAATGTTTCTCAGTCAACAATTAAGAAAAGGGAAATGGGAAAATTGGTTGGAAAAAATACAAGAATATGAAATTGAGATTAAGCCACTAAAATTAGTTAGAGGATAGGGGCTATGCAAGCTCATTGTGGGTTTTGATTCACTAAATGGATCTATATCAATTTCAACAAGATCATATACATCAACTCGTGAATGGTGTAAGGATATTATTTTCTATTTAAAATTTATCCAGATCCCAAATGGCATGTATCCAAAAGAAATAAGAGCACTAAGGATGAAAGAAAACTAGTATGTGTTGGTTGCCGAAATTTTGGTTTGTTGGAATTTTGATGGAATGTTTTTGAGATGTGTTGATGCAAGAAAAGATCAGACATTGATGGAAGAGTTTGATGAGGGGATTTGTGGTGGGAACTTCACACCTACAACTAACACACATAGAATAATGAGAGGAGGATATTATTGGCTAATTATTTTCAAAGATTCATATTCATAGATAAGAAAATGCATTTCTTGTAAAACATTCTTAGGAAAAATGAAGAGGGAAAAAATGACCCTATAACCCATATAAATAGAAGAACCATTTACAAAATGAGTGATCCAGATTTTATGAGAAAAAGGAAATGAATACAAATTATTAACAGGTGCTTAACAAAAAATAAAAAAGATACAATAAAACTGGTTTTCTATTCAATAATGAAATAAGTTGAAACTGTAAAATGCAGCGGAAAACAAGCTTGCTGGAATGATGGCGGCTTATCTCTGAGAAGAGATGTGACAACTGCGTTCATTCATAAGAAGATGATTACAATGAGGCTCTAAAGGAATTTTTACAATAAAAAGGAATGTCAAAAACCCTAGACATCCAAAAAACTAACCCTAGGAGATGAAGCGCCAAAATTCATGTGGGCCTTGTTTAGGTAAGTTAGTACATCAACTTCCCAGGGTCGTAACTTTTGCATCCGATCTCCGTTTTAGGAGAATGATAACTTGTTGGAAAGGTATCGTCGAGGTGATTCATTTAGGGGGCTCAATTAGAGCCTTTGGATATTATTGATAACCTCAATCCCAAAAAAACTTCATTTAGGCCCTCAAAATGGCCTTGGAAGTTAAAAACTGCTAAAACTAGTAAATTACCAAAATTGCCAGAAAAATGTTTTGAGCCAGTTGGAAAAGGTGGGTGACCACCGATATTCACCTGGATAAATATTCCCTCCTTAGGAAGAAATGGTATCCATTGCATTGATTTCCTCGATCAGATGAGGAAATTTTTGCCGAATTTGGCCTCGGGTGAGCCACTTTCCTTGGTGCAGGAGCTGCCCTGCTTTGACGACTCAATAAAGATGGATCCTTTGTTTTCAAGTTCCCTTGATATCCATGTCCACAATATGATCATTATATTTCTATTGTATGCAGTCGGGTTTGATCTCTATTGGTGTCAACTTTTCGACTACTTCTGAGGTGTCCAATAATGGTGGGAAATAAGGGAGAAAGAGATCCACATTGAACACTAGGTTCAGGCCAAGGAAAGGAGGAATGTTGAGCTCAAAATAATTATCCCCCATGGACCTGGTGATGGTGTATGGCCCATAATGGATTGGGAGAAGATTTCGATGGGGTCCTGTAAGGTGTTGTTTCTGCAAGTGAACCCAAACTTTGTAACCCACATGAAACTTATGTGGCACCTGATGTTGATCATGGCGTTGCTTGTACTTGTCATTGGAATTCTATAGGATATCCTGAAGCTGTTGGTGGATGTGCTGGCTCCACTCAGTGAAATGGGTGGTTTTTTCAGCTTTAGTTGGAGCAAGTGATGAGTCAGTCGAGGTGACCGCCAAGGGAAGTGCAACATCTATGGGACCCAATGGTTGGAATCCCAACCCCACCTGAAAGGGGTTGTGGTCGGTTGAGCTATGCAGGGCTTGGTTGTAGCTATGATAGACATAGGGAAGGCTCTCATCCCATGTGCTAGGGTTCTTGGAATTATACATGCGAAGGATATGCATAATCATTCGATTTACAACCTCGGTTTGGACATCTATTTGGGGGTGGAAGACCATGGATTTGGTGAGCTTGGTGTCCAACAGTGACCAGAGGCTCAACCAGAATGTGATGAGAAATTGACTGTCTCAATTTGAGACAATGGTGTGTGGGATTACAAAATGTACCCAAACTCATTCAAAGAAGATATTATTAGTGGCCTCTGTTGTGATGCTCTTCTTGTAGGCAACCAAAATAACCACAAAACATAGTCATTTCCTTGCATGGTGGACAGGAGGCCTGACATGTAGTCCATTGAGATGGATTACCATGGCCTTTCAGGAGTAGGGAGAGAGGTGTACATGCCCTATTTCTGAGTGGTCGGTTTGGTAATAGTGCAAGAAGTGCAAGACTTGATATACTTGTTGACGTCCTATTGAATTTTTGACCTGTAGAAATGTTTATGTAGAATCACCACTGTCTTTTCGATGCCAAAGTGTCCTTCCACCCGACTATAGTGATCTTCCCAAATCAACTTCTCTCACTCACTTGATGGAACAAATATATTTCCTATATGACACAACAACCCATCCTAAATACGTAAATTATCGACAACTGCATTTGCACCCAACATTTGGTAGGTGGTGGAAAATTATGGGTCTGTCTCATAGAGTTGGGGCCATCCAGAGGTCTCATGGCCACACAAGTCTAGAACCATGGTGAGTGTTGCGATTGGTGGTCTGTTGAGGTAATCAATGATGTGATTGGTGTTTCTTGTTTTATACTTGATGTTGAGGTGGAATTTCTACAAGTATGTGGACCAATTTTTATGGTGGTCATTCTCCAATTTTTCTTGTGTCAGCATGAACTACAATGGCTTATGATCAGTGTGGATGATTTTCTCCTTCCCAAGAATGTAATGTCTCCACTAGCGACAAGATTGCACAACGGAGCACATTTCTTTGTCGTAAGTAGGGTACTTACAGACAACATCTGATAGTGTCTCACTATGATAGGACACAGGGTGGTCGTGCTAAGTGAGAATGATGCCCACAACATAGTTTAAAGCATATGTCTCTATCTAAAAGGGTTGTTGTAGGATTGGTAGTGAAAGTACTGGGGCTGAGCACAAGCACTGCTTCAAATCATTGAATGCTTGTTGTTGGGACTAGACCCACACAAATTTATCCTTACCACCACCCCTGATCATTTGGCTGAGGGACCATGTAATATGGGAGAATCCCAACATGAACCTGTGGTAGAAATTGGAAAGGCCTAAGAAGCTCTGAATCTTATTGAGTGTGGTTGGGGCTGGCCAGTCACGTATGACTTGGATCTTGGCTAGATCCACATGTATGCCATGCTGATAAATGATGTAGCTCAGGTAATGGACCTTGTCCATGCTAAAGGATAATTTTTCCAAGTTGGCGTATAGCTTGTGATTCTGCAGGGTGTGCAGAACTTGCTGAATATGCCGCAAGTGTTTGGCCCAAGTCTTGTTGTAAATGAGAATGTCATCCAAATAAAACACTACAAAATTATTGGTTAATGGTCACAAGATATCGTCCATCATCTTTTTGAAAGTGGTTGGAGCATTGGTCAAAGCAAAGGGCATGAACAACCATTCAAAAAGTTCTTCCTTTGACTTGAAGGCGGTCTTCCATACATTTGTCTGTTCTATCGGGACCTGGTGGTAGCTAGACTTTAGATCAATATTACTGAAGTATTTGACCTCCGTGAGTTGATAAAGGAGGTCATCGATTCGGGGAATTGGGTACCCATTTCTGACTGTGATTTTATTCAGAGTCGCCAGGTTTCATCTTTCTTTTGTACCAACATAATTAGGCTCCCGCAAGGTGATGAGTTGGGATGGATGTGCCCCTTGCGGATAATTTATTGGATCTATCGCTTGATATCCTCATTCTCTAATAGATAGTGATGATAGAATGTTCCATTAGGTAGTGGTGTACTAGGGGTCATATCGATGGGGTGATTGACCTAACAGTGCAGAGGTACCTCGGTAGGTGAGGAGAAGATATTTGAATATTCTTCCACAAACTTATCTACTTGCTTATTCTGTGTGAAGAGGTCAGTTGCAGAGACCCTAGATGTGGCTGTGATATTTCGCTCATTCTGAGAGTGAATCACGAAGAATAAAAAATTCTCTGTCTGATAGATGACCTTCCTACATTTATTAGCAGAGATCAAGGAAATAACATTAGGTGGGACTACCTTGAGTATCCTATACAATTTCTTGTTCAAAGTAATAATAACACTATGATGCCTAGACTCATATACAATATGAATTTTCCATAAATAAGGTTGTCCCAAAATAACATCACAATCTTCGAGAGGAGAAACATCACACAATACCTCGTCTTTGAAGGGCTTGATGTCATATGAAAATCAACACTGTTAGCTGACACAGAGATCACTTCCTTGGTGGAGCCATATAATGGTGTAGGGTTGTGGGTGCAATGTTGTCAGCAGGGCCAACCGCTTGATGACCTTTGCTGAGATGAGGTTCTTCTAGCTATTGCTATCAACAATGAAGTGCAATGGGGTGCCTTTTACCCACATCTGTTAATGTAAGGCACTCTCCTTCTTTTGGATCATCTATTTCACTAGGATGGAGCTTGGTAGTAGAAATGGTGGCACTGGGTTCCACGTCAATGATTCGTCTTCCCCTTTCTGGTCCTGACTCAGAGTCAGAACCCACATCTTATTTAGAGGCTTTCACTCTGGATATCAGTGGCCACCCACCTTTTCCAACTAGCTCAACGAGGATTATATTTGATTCGGACAATAAATCCTAAATAAAGTAAAGGACATTCATATATTCTAATAGATATAGATTATTTTACAAAATGGAAAGAAGCAGTGGCATTTAAAAAGGATGATTCAGACGAACTTATAATATTCCTCAATGAAAATGTTTTAGAAATATTTGGAGTTCTAGAAAATTTTATTGTAGATAATGGATCAATATTCACTAGATCAAATCTTATCACTTTTTGGCATCACTCAGAGTCAGAATCAGATTTTGGCATCATAGTGGGACAATCTTCAAATTACTATCCTAAATGAAATGATTTGGATGAATACAGAAATAAGACTTTGATTCAAATTCTCAAGAAAACAATTGATCTAAATCAAAATAATTAGCATTTGAAATTAATAAATGCATTATGGTCTAGTAGATTGACACCAAAGGATATCACTAGAAACTCCCCATATACACTGGTGTATGGAAAAGAAGAGAGAATGATCATCAATATGGAATTGAATTTTTTGATGTATGTTGTGAGTATTGAAGATGTAGAGGAAAAATCTCCTTAACACATAATATACAATCAGTTGATGAAATTGGAGGAAGAATGAGCTAAAGCATTAAAGAGAACAAGTCAGAGAAAAAAAACATCAAGAAATATTTTGATCAAAGTTTAATGACAAAGGATTTTCAAAATGGGAAACTAGTACTATTATGGAACAAAGCAAAGGAAAATCCTTATTTATATACAAAATTTTAGGCGTTATGGATTGGCCCATATACTATTGAAAATATTTTGGGTTTTAATTCTTTCTTACTTAAATACACGAAGGGGACAATACAGGTGTTTCAAGTCAGTGACCAACATCTTAATAGTTTATTTTCTTAATCTTTTATGCTGTCACCTATACATAGTTTTATTTCATTTTCTTCTGTACATTTTTTCTTATTTTCTTTTCTCTCTTTTACATTGACTCCATGCCCAAAAAATGAGATTATGGGTTCTTAATAAACCATAAGGGGGTTACTATCCCTCAGTTGGATCCAATTGTTGGCTTGTATATAAGTTCATGTCTTTTCTTCTTACCTATTCTTTACTTAGATTTTTTTTTTATTTGTGGTGGGTTCATACCTATTTTTACCAAAGTTCTAGGTCATTTAAATGTACCTATATTCTCCGCCACCACCATATTTCACCAATACTTAAACTTTTCATCTCTTCGTAGAGCAATGGGTTCGCGGGTTGATCTTATCACTTTTTCTCATATCCGCTCCTCTTCCATCAAAAAAATGCACTATATATTTTCGTGACACTCACTTTGATATATACTTAGAATATTATCAAGACTTAATTTCACTACAGGTTTGAAGGACATTTTTTAAACATTTCTCTCCTCTTACAAGTTCGATCGATTGATATTGATACTTAGTCATTTTTATTTTCATTGCGGGTTCATGGGTCATGAAGATTTGATTATCCTCTCTTCTCACAAGTGAAACTGATAGAGTCTTACACTTAACCTTTTTTTAGGTTCATTATGGGTTGGCAGACTCATGGGTTCATCCAAATCCTATATTCTCTTAACCTCCAAGTTTGACTCTGTGACATATTGTATTTATTACCTTACCACTTTCCCCAAGATATATTAAATTCTATCCTTAAGGATATAAGGGATAATTAAATTATAATAAAACCGTTATTAATGGGAATATTTTCGAAGTGAATCTCAATTTAATTCATATTAATTTAGAAGTTATATTATTGAGAAAATATTTACTTTGAATCAACATCCTAAAGAACTGTACAAGAAATCACCAACTTTGTCAAAATGACTACGATGAGAGAGAAATTATGTGGAGACACTTTGAACCTGTTTGGGAGAGAATACCAAAACTTCCATTGGTCGATATCATATTGGTATTACACATCACTTCCTTCATCGGAAATAAATGAAAACAAAGTTTGGACATCAGGTATTGCTTTAGATGGATGCATACCTGAGGTTTTTGATTGTAAATAAATATTTTTTTAGTGTCTTGATAAATTCAACCAAATATGAAGAACAACTCAACTTCATAGTGAGTCCTTTGTTTCTCTATCACTGTGAGATTTTATAAGAATGTTTAATATTCTAGAGATGACAATCACATTCAAGGGAGACGAAGCAAGGATAGTTTTGAAGGAGAAGAATAATGGATTATATATCTTGCAAGAATACATTAAGGACCTTGTGAAAATGTTGGACGATATATCAAGAATTCAATTCAAATCATAAAAGAACCCCTATCGATAGGTAGCATGGCTCTTCACTAGAATTACATATCAAGAATCTACAACAATAATTCCTTTGTTGAATCTCTACAATTTATACTTTGCAATTCATTAAGAAGCAATTTTTTATTGGGGAAAGGATATTTCTTTGGAAATATCTATACAACTATCAAATTCAAAAAAGATAATAAATTTAATCTGTCCTCCTAATTGATATTTTCCTTCACCTTCAACCATGTCTTTAAGGGTTTGAGTATCAGGAAAAGGGTTGGTTGTAAAATTGATCCGGTGACAATGTGGTATCATGCCTTGTGGAAACATAAGGTCATTTACTATTTTTATGAGGTTTATAATGAATTCGTATATGTTTTATATATTTTTTACCTTTGGAGTAAATACATTTATACTATCCTTAGAAGTATCAATCTTCCTATACAAAAGAGGGACTATTGGAAAAAAAGGAGAACTACAATGTAGTGAGGATTTACTATTCTCATGAAAGACCCATTTTTCTCCCTTATTATATTTTAGATAAAATATTTTCTATTGATATTGCAAGACAATATAGGTTTTGTTTGCATTTATTTCACGAGAAGAGAAAGAAGTAGTTTATTCCATTGCCCTGGAAAATTGTGGAAATCTTGTTAAGAGGTATTTCAAAGATCGATGAATTTTCAACTCATATTGACTAGTGCAATTTGAAATATGCGTAAGAGATTAATGGTTTTGACCCAAATAATATATTTATTGATCATATGACATTTGTTGGATTTAGTAGGTCGCTCACCAATACGTTTTTAATTGGAGAAGAAAAGGGTGACAATCATGACCCTCCAACACAAATTGTTGAAAAGAGAACAAATGATATAGAAACTATTGTGAGTACAACAGATCAATACAAGGAAAGGGGAAGAGTATCCACTGAAAAAGGTGCTCAATATCCCATTGTTTAAAAAAAAGTGGCCTACCCAAGCATAATTTTTAGTTAATAACACCACAACAAAATATGTCTTGAAAAAATAACTCAGATGATGGAGATGATAGAAACCCTCCACAATGAAAATTGGAAAAATCTCACAATCTTCAATTAAAAAGAAAAAGGGTAAATTCTCAACAATAAATAGAACAACACATACCTGAGAATGAAATTTCCCTTGAATATATGGATATGGATGTTGATATTGAGAACATACATTTTCCTGATGATGAACAAAGACTTCGAGAGAGAAAACAAGTCACAGTTGAGGTTGCTATCCAAGAATAAGTTTTCTCTGAGGAAGAATCATTTGTTGTCCATAATGTTTTATTTGAAAAGAGTTATAGAAAATTAATCTTTGAAAGATTCCCTAGACTTTTCAATAGATGAAATGGAAGATGAAAACCTTAGGAGGAAGGAACTAATCAAAGAATTAGAGTCTGCTTTGCTTCCACCCCCAATACTTGCTACACATGTTTCAACAATTCAACCCTGGAAGAGCTCCTACAGAATTCCATAATCAAGTCTATGGATAAAGGGAACATCAAGCTTACTTGATGTAGCTAGGAACTACATCAAAGAAAATATAAAGAAAATAATGTCTATCATTCTGGAGACATGGGAATTACTAAATAGCTTTGTTTCCCTTCGGTAAAAAATTCAAAACATTCAGAGAATATTTACAGGATGATTTGAATAATGATGAATTTTTCTACAAATTTTCTATAATTACAAATATTACTAAATCTTCCTCTTTTCTATTTAGCTCGCTCATTCCTGAAACCTTTAGTATCCTTTTGGATGAAAATAATTAAGACATTAAGAGAGGTGATGGAGGATATGAATGTTTTAAGTGTCAAAAAGGGAGAAGCCTATTCAAAATTAATAGAATTAGATCTTGCAGGGAGTACTGGTGAGGTACAAGACCCGAAACTTCTTTTTAATTCTATTTTCTTAAAAACGAATCAATTCAAGGAACAAATGGAGATATTAAAAGGCCTATCAAAAGAAAGGTTCAATAATATGACTAAATATACTGAACAAGAAATTGAAAGTTGGTTTTTGGAATACATGAATAAAAATGAAGACATTGAAATAATACTACACCGACTTTCAATTGGTTTAAGGGAATTTGAAAGCATTTTATTCGATGTAAAAACTAAACAATAAGTAACTATTGCTCCTATGCATGATTACATTGAAAATTTGTTAAAGTTAGCTTTAATAAAAATTACGGAAGATGATCAAACAACAATAGTTAGTACCATTCAAGCAACTGTCACCAAAGAAAATATAAAAGTGACAATGACCCATCAATTAAGGAGAGAGATTCCATCATAGTAAGTGAAAAATTGATCAAATCACTTTTTCCATTATTTTCTTCTTTCATAATTCATCCAACTATATTTTATCTATCCCAAGGAGAATATAACCGATTTTTGATTACTCCCTTGTTTTCTCTTTTGGGGTCTCGTATCATTCCTACCCTGTTCCAACTCTGTTCCTACTCCTTTATTATTTTATTTATTTATTTTATGGTCCACAGGAGGCAGTCCTGATCCATCTTTGGATGAACACCTTTTATTTTCTTAAGACTATTAAAGAATATTCTATTTTTGAGAAAACTCCAGAGAACTACTTTGACGTTAATTTAAATTGTACCTTTGAACTTTGAGCATTTGAGTATAAGATATTTTAAATTAACCTATAAAATCCTATTTTTATTTTAATGAAAAAACTCATTTAAAGTTCTCTGATATATTTTGGCACTTCATTTCTCTTTCCTTGAATGTAATAAAAAAATATTTGAAATTGTGATGGATGTGAGATTCATGTTATATTTCTTATAGTTATTTTCTTGTATTATATCTCTGCAAATTTAATTTTTTTATGAGTGAAGGTTCCTCGTCCATTTCTCGGGAATTCTTGATGTATGTATATTTGTATTCAAAATTATATTTTATTTGAATGCTAAATATTTGGAGTTTCCTATTTATCACTCTCCCATTTTAATATTTTCATCCCAAGATCTTCAAATATTGTTTTTAAGAATTTTAATGAGGAATACAACCTCTATAAAAATGAAGGGTTTTTTTTAATCCTTACGAGGTTTTTGTTTCGATATTAACCGATTCAAACATCAGAAATACCATACCCTAGAGTGCCATCCTACAATTTGTCACCCCCATGCCAAGCCATGATACCACAAGGGGAATGATTCAATTATTTTCCAGGATCAAGATGATCCAGGAAGGTTACTCTCCTTCCTCCTCTGACAACAACAAAATTTTCCCCCTTCCCATTGAGCTCAAGGACTCTACATGTTTATTAGGTGGTTTTTCAACTGGATTTCCTCCACACAAGGGAGTCCTTTCTCTGAAAAACAATCCCTTGGAAACCTCCCCTTACCAGTGTCAATTTTTGTCTACTAAGAATCAAGCTACAGTCCTGTTTTTCTCCAGTCTAGATTTGGGTCTTCTCTGTTTTTGGTTGATCATCAATAAGTTGGACGAGTTTCATATTTTTTTCCAAGAAAATTTCCCATTCTCTTTTATTACTCAATTCGTTCTCACGAACACCTCAGTTCGTTGCATCTTTTCTCTATGAGTTTGTTGCTCACTTGTTCTTTCTCAGGTTAGCACTTATCGAGCACTTGTGTGCTCTATTTTATATTCTTGTTCTGATACCACTCTTCAATGTATTTCCATCATATGTATTATTTTTCATTGATTGTCTAGTCTGGTGGTGTCTTTCCACCTTTGGTCTCTTCCTCCACTAATATTCATGGGATTCTCATGGCTTCCTATAGATGTAACCTGTAAAATGAAATTCCCATCCTGAAGGGGTAAGTCTGTGGTGTCATATTGCTAGGTTATTCAATTGTCCCTTTCATTCTCCAAGAGACCAACTCATCAACAATATTAATTGTTCCAACCATCTCTGTGACTTCCATTACTAGTCACGTAGATCCATACAAAGATGGTACCCTAGAAGGTGTATTCTTATTCTTTGCAAGCATAAGTTATCTTTTTTTAAAAGGCTCCATGTTTTCTTCAAAAACAACTCAACTCCACCTTACCTAGTCACTCAATCAATCCTTGATTCATCAATTCCCACTTGTGTATCATGTCCATTACTTTCAAAGTTATTCTCTCTTAGTCAACATTTTGGTGTTTTCCATTAATTAAAAACAATTAAATGCTTCATAATCATATCATATGAAGTCTTAAGAATAATTATAGTTCTTGGGGGAAAACAAGGTGTTACAGAGGATACACAATTTTCTCATCATATTCAAGCCAAGAATAAAGATACACACAAGTATACCATAGAAACATATGGAGGAATCAAAGATCAATTTTTGGCTCTTATAAGGAAACCCTACCTAAACCTACTCAAATATCACTGAAGGAAATGGCGGAAAGAATATAAAAAGTACTATGATTTGGTTGTAATAAAAAATGGTCAAAAGGGAATACATATCAAGAAACACAATTCTTCATGTCGGGGAATAATGATGAAGAGGAATTTGAGGCATTTGTGAAAAGGGATGAGGAAGAACTTGTGAAGTTAAAAGAGTAGGAAAAACATATATAAATTATGCACAAAAACAATATGTGTGAAATATTTGTTCTTTCATTAACAGGTTTGTCAGCATCTCAAACCCTTAATACTGTAGGATACATGAAAATGAAAAAAGGTCATATTTCTGATTGACTCTAGTAGTACCTATAACTTCATTGATAAAATATTAGTAGACAACCTCAATTGTTTTATGTATCCAATGAAACATTTTCAAGTTTTGGTTGTTAATGGAGGGAGTATTGACTTTGTAGAAAAAATCCATAAGATTAAACTTAACATGGGAGGATAAAAGTTAGAAATACCAATGTATGTCATTCCCATTGGAGTAGATGTTGTTTTGGGGATCCAATGGTTGAGAACATTAGGTACAATTTATACAAACTATAAGGAAATATTCATGAGGTTTGAATTGGAAGGAAGTCAATATGAACTCAAAGGGTTAAAATATCGACCTTCTTAGGTCATCAAATATCATGGAATGGAAAATATCTTAAAAGGGGTAGTAGGGGAGTTGTGGTTAGAATTTATTTTATGGAATCAAAGAAATAACATGAAAATATTCCAAAGAAATCAAAATTTACCTTGGAAAATAACCATAAGGTCTTATGATAATTTCTTAAAGGGGTACCTCCATCTAGATATCATGAACATCAAATCGAACTAATACCTATAAGTACTCCTAATAAAAAATATTATAGATATACTCATTAGAAAAAAAGGCAGATTGAGAAAATGGTAGAAGAAATGCTAGATTCATGTATTATTCAACCAAGTAGGAGATCATTTTCAGCTCTAGTTGTTATGGTGAGAAAAAAATATAATTCTTGGAGGATGTTTCTTGATTATAGAGATATAAAGAAAATCACCATCAAGGATAAATTCCCTATTACAAATATTGATGAGATATTACATGAGCTTCACGAAGTGGATTAATTTACAAATTTAGATCTTGAATCAGGATGCTACTAAATAAGATCTTGAAAAGAAGAAATTCCCAAAATAACTTCTAGAACATATGAAGGGAACTATTTGTACCTGGTCATGACTTTTGGGTTAACAAATGCTCCTTCTACTTTTCAAAGTCTTATGAACAAAATTTTTTGACCCCAACATAGAAAGTTTGTGTTGGATTTATTTGATGATATACTTATGTATAGAAAATCATGGGAATACCACAATAAACATGTGGATAAAGTCCTAAAAATTATACAGAATAATCAATTATATGTAAAAAAATCCAAATGTTCTTTTGGGAAACAAGAAGTAGAGTATTTGGGCCATATTGTTTCAAGGGAAGGGGTTAAGGTGGAACCTCAAAATATTCAAGATATATAAATTTCATATTCCTAAGAACATCAAGATTCTTAGAGTATTTTTGGGTCTTAGAGGATGTTATAAAAAAATTGTTGAGAATTATGCACGCATTGCGGGCCCACTGACACACCTCTTGAAGAAAAATTCATTTGTATGAAAGGAAGAGGCTACCTTGGAATTCTCACTCTTAAAATATGACATGTCTACTACACTATTATTTGGCAACACCTAATTTTGGTAAAACATTTATATTTGAATGTGATGCATCAAGACAAGGAATTGGAGTAGTATTGATGCAAGAAGGGAGACCATTATCCTTTGAAAGAAAAAAGTTCAAGGGAAGTGATTTGGTGATATATATATATATATGAAAAAGAAATGGAAGAAATTTGACATGGAATAAAAATGGTGACAATATCTCATTGGGAGGCATTTTAAAGTCAAGATATACCATGATAGCCTAAAGTAATTTGTGGATAAAATATTGTCATCAAAATAGAAACAAGGATGGGTAGAAAAAATGCAAGGGTTTTATTTTGAAATAATCTACAAAATGGGGAAGGATGATGTGTTAGAATATGTTGTTTCCAGAATATAAGAAGCCTTGAGTTTATATTCCATTACATCTTCCGTTCCTACATGGTTGGAATAAGCTTTCCAATAATGGAAAATGACAATTCTACTAGACAAAATACAATGTATAGAGAAAGGGATGAACTCTATGGAACATTTGGAGTGGAAGAGAGATACCCTTTGGTACAAGGGTGGAATATTTTATTCCCTAAATCAAAGTTTATGAACAAAATATTAAAGGATTCTCATGACTCTTTGAAAGTAGGAAATTTAAGGTTCCTTAAAACATATCAAATGATAAAAAAACATTTGGGGGGAAGGAATGGAGAAAGTTATTCAAAAAATTGTTAGAAAATGTCAAGTTTTCCAAATAAATAAAGAAGAGATAATAAAATATCCAAGTTTACTTCATCCTTTACACATACCTAATCAAATATGGGAAGAGATATCAATGAATTTCATTATAGGTTTACTGAAGTCAGGAGGTAAGTATTCCATTTTTGTGGTAGTGTATAGACTCACAAAATATTCACATTTTTGTAGAATTCAAAGTACATATATATAAATTCGAGTGGAAGAAGTGTTCATGAAGGAAATTCATAGAATTCATGAATTTCCTAAAGTAATATTAAGTGAAAAACATCCAAAATTCATAGGAAATTATTGGAAAGACTTATGGAAGATGTGTGGAACAACATATCAGTTCTGCATATCATCCACAAATAGATGGTGAAATAAATACCATTAAAAAATGTTTAGAGGGTTATCTACATTTATATTATTTAGTTAATAAATGTAAATGGGTGAAGTGGATTCCTTTATAAGAATGGTGGAATAATACCACCTACCACACATCTACTATTATTTCCCCATTTCAATCCCTTTATGGATATTTGGTTCCTAGTATCTCATACTTTTTGTAGGAAAAGTCCAAAGTGTATGTAATAGAGTCACATATGGAGAATACTAAATACACTTTGGAAATTCTTAAGGAAAACCTTCAAATGGAATGAAATATGATGAAGCAACAAGAAGATGAACATCAAAGTGAAAGACAATTTGAGGAGGGTGATTGGGTATTTTTGAGACTACAAACTTATAATAAATCTAATCTGAAACAAAAGAAGAATTAGAAATTAGCTCCAAAATTTATGGACCCTACAAGATTATTCGCAATATTGGATAAGTGGCATATGATCTAGATTTTCTTTCCCCTCACATTCATAAGGTTTTTCATGTATCTTCTCTAAATTATTTTTTGAGAAAACCTATGACAATGCAGATAGAACTTCTAGAAATAGATGAATAAGAGAAGTTGATTCTTGAAGACAAAAAATTTATATATCGATTTTTTTATATCTCTTCATAATAGAACCATTATGGAGTACCTAATCAAGTGGAATAATATGCCTCTAGAAGAAGCTACATGAGAAAATGAGCAGTTCATGAAGAAACATACTCAATCAAAAGCTTTGAGGGAAAAACATTTTTAAAAGGGAATGGCAATGTTAAGGCCCCTAAGGCCCTATGTTAAGGCCTTAACACTCATTTACTATTAGTTTATTATTTATATTTAGGTCAACTTAGGGCAGGTTACATCATGCTCACTTTATCTCATATTTTTAATAAAGAAGATTCATTTGGATAGGAATACGATCTTTTCTTGTGCATTTCACATATTGTAAAAGTAGGCTCCCCCCTAAAAGTGGATTGTTAATGGGCTACTTTTTGGAGTTGTGTTCATAACATTAAGGGGTTGAGGGCGAGTTAGTCAAGGATTAATGTGTTAAGGGGGTCAATGATTGTTTTTTAGATGGTTTTAAGATAGTGGGTTGGGTTAGGGTTAAGGGATAGATCATAGGGCGTTCATGGGAATGGATGGTTCAATGGTTAAAGGTGGTGAGTTGGGGATTAATACAAGGTATGATATTATTGGTTGTGGAACCTTATTATCCTCTTTATTCATAGATATTGTTTTATCCATGTTTGGACCCCATTACCTAATGGGGGGGGGTAGATTCCCCCCACATGTATCCCAATAGGGGGGTTTAGGGGGGTGGAAATAAATTTTGGAGCCTCCCCCTAGTGGGGGATTCAGGGGAAGCACCCACGAAAATAAATTTTGTGAAAACATTCCTTGTAAAATATTGTAATTTCATAGTTAATATGGAATGTTAATAATAAGGTCGTAGATCTGATGGTAGAAGTTATGTTCGGGATTTTTTTCCCTAGAAAGAAACCCTATTTTATGTATGAGGGAACTGTATTGTGGCTATGTGAGTGAGTGAATATTGTGTTATGAGAGAGGACACTATGAGAGAAATAAGAGGAAGTTACAATGGGTATGTTTTAGGTTGTATCCCTTCATTTGTTGGATAATAATAAATGAAGGACATGACGATTTCTTTGGTGGATGTAGCCCACAATGGGTGAACCATGTATATCTGTGTCTCTATTGTATTGTGTGTCTTTTGTGTTTTATTTCACATTTTTATTTTATTTTATTGCTTGTTGGCACATAGGCAGACCCAGGGTTCAAGGCTTCAACAACGCACAAAAAAAACCCTAACTACTGGCCCTTTTGAAAACACCTGTGAAGCAGATGAGGTATCACCCAAGGTAGAGGCAGGGGGGTTGGAGGACTCGAGTGTCTACAACCAAGATGGGACACAGATCTATTATTACAACAATCAACAGAGTACTTAGACAACAATATGCATTAGTTCATGAGTCTCATTCACATCACAGATTAACCCTTATTACAGATCAACGCAGTAGCAATCAATATCAAGCACTTACAATCACTTAGAACATAGAATTAACTCAGATCTAGCACTTATTTATGTTGATTAAGGTTGGTTGTCATTGATGTCAACCCTTGAAGAAAGACCCATAGCAAAAAGGTTTGGGTAATGGACCCAATATTGTTTGATGTAAATATGATTCATTATTGTTTTTTTATTTTTGATAAGAAGTAAATATGGATGAAATCCAAAGTGGTCCCCTTATGGTGAAAGCCTTCACAGGAAGACGCTTTGTGGAGTAAGAGAACCCATGCTTAATTATGGAATAATGAGATGAAGGAAAGTTGATTTGTCAGGGAAAATATCCTATATGGATATTGATTGTCATGTCATTTTCGGTGGTATGTGGAACGTTACATAATTCCTCACGGTTAGAGAGTTATGGCCATGAGAAGTTGGAGACCCCAGGTTTGGGTAATGGACCAAAGTTTGTTTGATGGGTAACGGTATGATTTATGATATATTTTCAGATAATAA
>JZKD02S2247245.1:168627-186516 GCA_000966675.3 Picea glauca
AATGTCAGTCGTTGATCTCTACGCCGCTAGATCGACCGTCAATCTAAGCGTGTTCTTTATTCTCCAGGCGTGAATGCAGTATATGAGGAAAAACTTAGGCTTAATGGCTTTTTGAGGGTTTGGTGCACTACTTCTCTTGAAAATAATTTGCAGAGATGAAATATTATTTGCAAACCTATACACCCAGAGTGAAAAATTTCCATTCAACAGATGATCCTATGAATTATAGGGTTATAACAGGGTCCACAAGCTCGTAAAATGAGTGAGATCCTGTGATCTCAGCACCGTTCGGGTGCTCCATCTTTGACCAGCCTGTCGAAGTCCCAAAAGTGGTCAAACACGACCAATGTTTCTTCAAAACTTGGTCAAGGGACAATAGGCCCCCAACACTCACCTGTGGCTCATCCCGAGTCACTCAGATATGGGCAATGACACTTCAAGTGCCTCGAGCTTAGCTCGATATGCCTCAACTTGTTTCTTCGCTAGAGCCTCCTATTCGATGAAATCCTTAATCAGTTTCTCTATAACAGACCCTTCTAGGTGTTTTTCCACTGTCGTAACCATCTGGTCCAGCTGCGAGCCTTTTCCTTCAATCTCTTCAAAAAGTGTGCAGGCTTCATCCTGAACCAGATGTAGTCTCTCTGTAACTTCCATGACTCTGGTATGGATGGTAGTAATCTGTTGTTGGACTATGCATTGATCGTATGATATTTTCATTTTCTCGACCGTAGTGAGTAGCTTCATATGCACTTACACAGTGGATGCCTCCTGTTGTGCCTCCTGGAGTTGTTCTTCTAGTTTATTGTGCAACTCGTAGTTACTCCATGACCTCCTCCTTTTCTTTCTTCAAGGCTTCTGTAGAATATCCCCCAAGTATGCAATCTTCGATGAAGAAGGTGCAGTAGATACTGCACGGCTAGACTGGATGGCTTGCTGTATCTCCTTCAGCTCCTTCTCGATTCTTTCATACAACATCTCCTGATTTGCTCCATATCACTGCAATATATCCTCTGAAGCATCCTCCATGACTATGATGATTAGATCGACATCGTCTTCCGTGAGCATGGATTTCATCTTGGGCTTAGTGGCACACGTCTTCTTTCTTGTTGAGGTTTTCTACGGAGAAACCTTCCTTTTCTTCAATGTTTCAGCCTCGGTAAGGGGATCCTTTGGCGCTGTAACTTCACCTTTTCATTTATTTTCTCCTTCTTACCCTCCTTCTTTATTTAATTTGTCCCCTCCTCCTCCTGCTGGCGAGTTAGGCCCACTTTCCTCTGAGGTGGTGTCCTTCTCATCAGTCTCTATGTTCTGCACTTCCTCCTTTTTCTTATTTTTCTTCGTGCTGGTCTAACTGACATGCTCGAATCGAGTAACCAAGTGGCTTCTAGTGATGTTAGGGTTAGAGAGTTCTGCATCATCAACTGGTACAAGGAACTCTGCAGGCCATTCTTTGGTGATCTCCTCCATATCTTTGTCAGTCAGTTTATAATATGACTGCAACTCCTCCTTACATTCATCCCTATGCGCAATGATATAGATAAAGTGTCGATCTACACAGAACTTATCTAACGGTCTGTATTGGTGCAATGTGTTTGGTTTCATGAACAAAAATGAATTAATAACATGCTTCAGCTGCTGGTAGTAGGCATGGAACACAATGTTTGACTGGAACTACTTCAACATATCATTTGTGTACCACAAGGTGGAGAACCTTATGGCCAATGGCTCCGATGGCTCAACTTTTGGAAATGTTGCTCCTTCCAGCATCTTCCAAGTGACAAATGTGATTAATATAAGTAACCAGCTGAAATGGAACTTATACCCATGATCCTACGCTTTGCAACAGTCTTTCTTGATCTTGTTGACGTGGTAACTCTCCCAGTTCATTTGTATACCCTCTATGCACATTCCAGCGAGGTCCACTATGAACCTAGTAACCTGTGTCAGATGGTTCTTTGTGACAGGATTTCCAGCTATAAGTTGAAAAGCGAGGCACACTATGCCATCCTGGATAGAGGCTACCTTGTAGCCTCACTTTTCCTTTTCTACATCGCCATAATCCTCCTTTATGCACTATGTCAGGGACCGATCTAAAGTCTTCCCTTGGTAGAAATGTTGAGGGTTCAGTCCTTGCATGCTATGTCTTGTAATCAAGTGGATCAACGTTGGATCCACAGTGATGCGCATGTTGAGCCACAAATATCCTCCATGGTAGCACACCAAGAGGATTTTAACACAAGCGTTAACCTCCTGATGTCAACCAAAGTGAGGGATCTTCATTACGTTCAGGATCATGGACTACACAATCTCCTTAATCCATGAATGGGAGACTATGCATAACTTCTTCCTAGTTTTCTTCATCAAATACCTATGGGGCACGAGCATGACGTAGTTATTTCTATTGCTGAGTTTAAAGTCATTATTCTTAAGGGTTGGGATCTACCCTAACTAGGGTACAACTACACATATCCCCTTCGATATGTATGCACTGATCAACATGTACTCAAAGTCACATGGGATACTATCGCGATTAACCGTGCCAACCAAAGGCAGTATGTAATATTGCAAGAATGATGGGATCTACTTTACGTTAGCCATATCATCACGATGCTTTATTCTCTTATCAGTAGCATGAATAGAATGGCGTCCAATCGAGGGGGATGCTTGCAATCCACTAGTCAATGATGCCTAAATTCCTACAGACATAAGTCTCTCAGCCATGAGATCCACGATAATATCCTCCACAGATTTCTCTAATGCGCTAGGTTTTCCTGACATTCACACTTTTAATCAAATAGATCAGGTAGGAGAACAAACAATCAAGGTAATCAAACAGATGGAGAGGTTTATAAATCACAACGTGATACAATGGATTCTCTGTTAGCTTGGATATTCACAGGTGGAAAAAAGTGGTCCCAATGCAACGTCTGATGGGTTAAATAAACAAGTGTCGTAATGAATTCCTCCAATGGGAAGGAATGCATCCATAAATGTGAATCCATCCATTTTAGCGTAGTGTCAATGATCTATTTGCTCATAACTGCATTTTCTATCCATTCTAGGGCATCATTCTAACAGTCAAGGAACCTCCAACGGTCATATAGCTTCATCATTCTGCATGGTTCTTCTATTATGGTGAGGTTCAATTTATGTAGATCTTCCTCCTACGAAGTCTTCCTTTTGTTTTCTGTAGATTCCCGTGGCTTAGATTTCTTCTTATTGAGCTTACTGGCCTTATTTCCTATGATCTGAGCTTCTCTAACAATCTCTGGAATCCTCTTCCCATTTGTATTCTTATTCTCTCTTGGTGAAAGGAATTTTCACTACTGATGTGCTCTTACATATTCTAAGGTTAATGTCCCTTCTCTTACTATTTTTGGGGTGGCTATAATTCTTTCTTGCACAAATAGGTTCTTCAAGCATTCCTATGTTCTTTCAAATTTGATATCTAATTCCCTGGCCCTCTGTTGCTTCGACTTATCCTCTTGTTCTTCTATTAGTCGCTCTATTTTTCTGGTTATGAAGTCCCTTAGTTCTTTATTTTTCCGTTCTGTAGCTTCCTCCACTACTTTACTTCTGATTTGATTCTTTTCAATCTATGTCTTTCCTAATAAAAGTGGAAAAGGGGCATTTTTCTCAACAAATCTAATAACTTCAAAGTCCTCTTTTGTCGATGTTTCATGAGAAATCATAAGTATATTAGTAACTCTTCCACATAGGGTTATCATCTTTCCTTTAAACAAGCCTATCCTTCCCAATGAAGGTACCATAGCAGGCTTTCACAAAATTTCCCAAATGCTTTCTGGCATAATATTCACGCGTGTTTCTTCATCCAATATACAATCTATGTCAAAGTCTTCTATTCTTGTAACTGTGCGCTGTTTTTTTTTTTTCATAATTTCTAGTAAATTGATGTCTCTGTGATCATATGTTACTTCTTTTAGTTGTACTAACATAGTTTCTGACTCTTTCTATTTATTATTCCCCACCATGCTCTTAGCCTCTTGAATTTCTTTAGAGTTTTCTTGTCTCGTGTTCATATTTTCAACTTTAGCAATCATCCTTGGGAAATCCTGAACCTCATGACCAATATCTTTGCAACAAAGACAAATAGGACATGTACTAGGGAATTCCTTAGCAAGATGTCCCAATATTTTGCAATTATAACATAGTTCCAATCCTCTCTTTCTTTTAAACGATCCCCAACCTCTCCTGTACTGCACACTGGGATCACAGTGCTAGACCTGCAATCTGCAAAAAATATTTCTAGGTTCCTGCATCCACTTATTAGTCCAAAAATTCTTTCTATGCATAGGAATAACATATCTTTCTTTATTTCTATCAAATCTATTCAGATCAATTCTTTCGTCTAACTGTACCCTGGCTTTCAGACTAGGACAAAGCCTATCAAAGATACCTATATTCATGCTTTCAAAGAAAAAATTTCCACTTATCTTACCCTTACCAGAGCACAAATCTTTAAGATCTTACCTCTTTTCTTTAGATCCAGTTTCTTTCTTAGCACAAAGCTTCACAAGTCAATTAGAATACTGCACACTACAACAAAATATCTACGCATAGAGATTTCTCTTTTCTTCAGTTCCCAACAATCACAGTTTCAGGTCCTGACAACGGAACCATTTGTTGGCACAGGGGCAAACCCAGGGTTCAACACTTCAACAACACACTAACAAAACCCTAACTATCAACCCTTTCAGAAACAACTGCAAAGCAAATGAATTCTCAGTCGAGGTAGAGGCAGGGGGGGTTGCAGGACTCAGGTGTCTACAACCAAGCTGGGGCACAAATATGTGATTACAACACTCATCAGAGTGCTTAGAGAACAATATGAATTAGTTCACAAGTCTCATTCACATCGCAGATTAACCCTTATCACAATTCAACGAAGTAACAATCAAGATAAGGCACTTACAATCCGTTATCACATAGCATTATCTCATATCTAGCATTCATTTACCATTAAGAACTAAGAAAAAACATCAGATGCATACATCTTACATTATAACAACAACACTAAGCAAATAAACAACATAATTCACATCACAGAAATCACATCAAGACACAGGATATACGTGGTTCACTCGAGTGTGGGGCTACTTCCACCAACGACTTCTTATTGTTTATTAGTCCTCAATCTTCTTACATTCATATACTCCTGTGCACAAATCCACAGAGACAAAATCCGTAGAGGACAAGAGATTTACGCGTTGCATGCTAGATCCTCCTTCCCAAAATTAGTTTAAGGCATAGCGCCTTAGTCTACACAATCTGTTTTCACAAAGCCACTTACAACCTATTTCACTAAGCCAACATTACTACTTACAACATATGGTGCACATACCCCACTAGCCAGGATTCTTACATCGCTTAGATACTTATTTATACATTTACAAACAAGCCTAAACATGGGTAAACCCATGGGTCGACATCCCATAACCCCTTTACATAAACCCTAGTAAACCCTTTGCTGGGTCCACAAGCCCGCAAAATGAGTGAGATCCTGTGATATCAACACCGCATGGGTGCTCCATCTTTGACCAACCTATCGAAGTCCCAAAAGTGGTCAAATGCAACCAATGTTTCCTCAAAACTTGGTCAAGGGCCAACATTTCTCTGCGATCTTATTTTTCTAATAGATATTTCAAGTCTCAATGTTTACTATGTTATATTTTCCCATAATAAGGGCTTATTAGTGTGTTAGTGGTGAGGTCATTCAAATTTACAGGGTAGTGGGTGAGAGGTTAGACATTTTTAAGTTAAGGGGTCGATGTTCTTTATATTAAGGGTGATGATGTTTTTCTCTTTGACTTTTGTTGTTTTCTTCATCTAATCTACACTAGTTGAGTTTGTATTTTCTATAACTTAATTTACCTTGGTTGTGCAAGATTTCATATTTACTAGAGTGTCATATGGTATTTTGTAAAGGGGTTAGTGGGTTAGAGGTTTCAAGGCTAAAGGGTTAGTGTGTTATAGGTTTTCAATAAGGGTTTAGGGGTTAAGGGGGAAAGTTGGTCAAGGATTATTGTGTTAAGAGGGTTAGGGATTATGGGTTAGAGGGTTTTAAGTTAGTGGGGTGATGTAGTGTTTAGGGGTTAAACCTTATGAAGATAAAATGAATTAATGTTCCAATGGTTAAGAGATATTGTTTTGAAGGCTTAACACAATGTTAAATTTTTTTAGGTTAAGGGGATAGTCTGTTACAATTTCATATGAAATGGTTTGAATAGAGTTTTAATGGTAAGAGATTTCTAAATTATGGGGTATTGGGTTAGGGATTAGTGGGTTATTTGTTCAAGGGTTAGTGTAGAGTTTAGGGGACTAGGGTATTTTTTTTAGGGGGTTCAAACTATATATTTGTTAAACATTAATTGGGGAGTAGTGGGTAGTGTTTCATGGGTTATTGTGAATGAGGGTTAGTGGGTTAGTGATTCAAGGTTAAAAGGTTAGTTTGTTAGAGGTTTTGAGTTTAAGGGGTTAAGAGCTAGGGGATTATTTGGTTAAGGATCAATGGGTCAAGGGACATAGGGAGTTGTCACACATGCCCATTAAGTTGAGTTGTCATGTAGGCACATTAAGTCTCAATGGAGCCACCCTCCTTTAGATCAAAATTCAATTTTTATTGCAAATCCCATCCCACATGGATGGGAAAGTTTTATTTTTATTATTATATAGTACTAAGTATTTCATACACTTAGTAAGAAAAATTAAAGAGAGAATATGGAGCTTAGTGGGTCAACCTCCCTTGGAAAATTGTTGAATAAAATAATAATTTTGCATGACAAGTTAATGTCCACCTCACGCTCAGTCACCATGATGAGTCAACCATTCATAATTCACCTCATGTCATCACCTGATAATATGTGACATGTCATCGATGATGAGATGCCATGTCTCTTCATGTGATAGTAAAAAATATGCCATGTGTATCTAATAAGAGTGTGCCATGTGTCTTCAATAAAACTATTCCATGTGTCTCCCTCCATAAGCTGCCATATGTCATATTAGGTAGCTTCCATGTCAATCCAGTTGTAGGCTGCCACTTGTCATATTGTCATAGATCTTCATGTGGGAGGGTTTAATTGGTTTGGAATTTAAATAATTTAAAAGGGGTCAAGGTAGGATGTTTAAAGGGGATGAGGAATGTGAGGGGGAGGAGTGAGGTGAGGTGAGTCCGAAAGGACTTAGGAAATTTTCTAACAGGTGGGGATGTGGGTGGGTGTGAGGTGATGAATTGTTTTCTAAGTGTGGGATATAGTGTTAGAGGAATGGAGGGGTAGGAAAGAAGGATTTTGAAAACAAGACTAAGAATAGGAAGAGAGGAAAAAGAGATTCGAGAAAAGTGGAGAATTATGGAAAGTGCCTTTGAGAGATAGATTTTTATGGGTTTTGAACTAGACAGAAATTAAGAATAAATTTATGAACAATTATCCATATTCCACATGAAAAAGGCACCATTTTCCACTTAAAATTTAAACCTGGATATCTTGAGCATACGAACTTAGATTTCCTATTTGAAAAATGTGTGGTGGAATTGAGACTGAGGACTACACAATGAACTCATAATAGTTCAAAAAATTTCATCACCCGATATTTTTTATTTTTTATTATTATTCCAGGAGTGGGAACGTATAGGTGACCAAATTTTGGTCAACATGTTTATTAGTGTGATAGTGGTAAGGTGGCTTTGAGTTTGGGGTAATAGGTTTGGGGATATGGGGTTAGTTGGTTAAGGGTTGGTGTAGGTCTTGTTGAAATATTGTAACTATGAAGAATATTCTAATTATAATTGAGTTATTATTGTATATATCAATCCCCTTTTGTGGATTGGTAAAACCGTAATCAAATGGTGCTAATTGAGAATTCATCTCCTAGGGATAATTAAAGTAGTTTTAACCACTAGTTGGAGAAGTCGGCCCCACCTAATGAAGAGACACAACCCTAGCGCTCCTCAGCTAGTATAAATAAGAGAGAATGGAACCTCATTAGCTCACTCACTCAAGTCACTCATCTATTGCACAAGTTTGAAGGAAGCAACAGTTAGAACAAGGAGAAGAGACATGCACATTACTTAGTCTTCGATATTCTCTAGTGTTTGGTCTTTTATCTTGGCATTGTATTGGCAATCTATATTGAGGAATTTTCTACTGGGTTTTCTACCCCATGAGGGTTTCCCACGATAAAATGATGTGTACCTTTTGATTTTGTTTCTTTCAATGATCATGATTATGCTATTATTTTCTAGTAAATTGAAAAGATCTTAATAACAGCACTAAATTTAACATGGAATTAGAGCTTGACTGAATAGAGCACCTTTCATTAGGTAACACAAAAGTCACTATTGTCGTACAAGAAAATTAGGGATTTTTGTTTGAAGGGAATTTTGTCCTAAAAACCATCTAGGGACCATCTAGGGAAGTGCACCCTAGCCTAGAAAACTCATTAGCATCTTAATTGCACCTTTTCAGTGGATGGAGTCTCCAGAAAGTGAAACCCTAGTTTTCACTAGTATCAAAAAACCAGAAAACCAGGAAACCATAACCAATACCAGAAGTACCAATCCATATTTGTGTAGGCTCAATTTGAAGGGGTAAAAATTGGATTTTTTGAAAACAGATTGCACTAGACTACTTGTCTCAACCCAACACACCTCCTGGTAAGTTCAGATTTAATTTCTGAGTATTTTCAATTTTTGTTCATTTTCCCAACTTTAGGTCAATATGTATGCAAGAACCAAGCTTGTTGACAAGTTAAAAGGTGTAGGAAAATTATTTTCCTGGAAGTATAGTATAACATATGCATCCTTCCATAGGTCTAGCAATTCCACTACAACTCTTCTCTGTTAACAATTGTAACATACCCAACCTCCCACATGAGGGGCATGCCACACCAAACCACACCTCTTGGCAGATTTGGAAACTCTGATAACAATTAATTAATAAATAAGAATGAAATAAATACATGCGATGATCGAGATTCATACCAAAAAACAAAATACATGCACAATATAACATGCACAACATTAACTAGCAAGCATGCATCTTAAGGTATAATCTCATGTATAATAATTTGATACACAATGAAAATAAATACATAAGCCAATGAAACCATAAGAGAGAGAACTTATATTTTATAAAAGAAGACACCAATTGGATGCAGATCAAAGACATTCCACCCAATCATAGACATTGTTGTTCCAAGTCTCAACAACAGTGTCACCATCGAGTCAGGGCTATGAATCCACAAGAACAATTCTAGAGTGTTACATGGCTTCCCAAACTAGTCATCACTAAAAATATCACAAGATTCTTGAGCACTCACATCAATCCAAGTACCTATCTCTCTTCTACCCAGCTTGCACCAACCAAGAGAATATACCTCCACCATTCTATGCCATGCAGTCCCTTAGACAATCCCTCTCCATCAAGGGATCCAATGCAACTGGTCCAGAATCTCCATGCTGGGACTCTTAGGAATCACAATTGTGATCAAATATGGTCACATGCCAAGCATATTAGACATGCATGAATTAGATCATGGATGAAATACACCAGTAATATTTACAACCAACAAAATTGTGGGTACTCTTCAGTAGTTTGTCTTCCTTTCCCAAGCCAAGACACCAAAATGAGGAAAAATGAGTGAGTGAAGGGATGGATGGAATGCAGACTCCATGAGAGAGGACAAATAGTGAACAAAACAGGTGAATGAACGTGTGAGGTGACTAGAAACAACACCAGAATGGGGACAAGAATGAGAATATTTTATAACAGGAGAACGAAGGAACCCCTTCCATAGACCGGGGATGGGTTTTTATAATTCATAGGGATCAATAACCTCTTGGAATTCCCACAAGATCTCACGTAATTGATCCCCCCCCCCTCTCATTACAAAAAATGGGTAATATAAAATAAATAAGCACTTATCCCATCATGCACCCTCTCTTATGGAATCATATCCCCCTATAACTCTAGTCCTTGTCCGTCTAGTATCCAATGATGTATTTAATATTAATAATGATCAAAACATTACATTTCTTAGGCACACTAGCCTTTTAATAATTGTTTGGGTAGTCTAGCCTCTCAGCAATGTAACCATAGATTATTTAATATGGGGGCTCAAAACCTGGGGTGTTACATCCCCTCCCTCTTATTTTGGTACTGCCCTCAGTGCATATACAAAAAATGAAGAAAAATTCCAAAATTTATTTAAAAAGATAAGGGTACTCTACTCGCATGGCACTTCTTGCTCCCAGATAGCATCTTCAGGACTATTAAGGACCAAAGAACTAAATACAAATGCACCATAATAAATATAGAAGAACAATATGCAAAATCTCTTTTATTAATCAAACCCTTGACATAGGGAAACACCATACAATGTATCTTATTATGGAAGGGATCCTCTCATGTTCACTTGCCTCTTCGAGGGGGCTTCCTCCTATTGAGTTACCACTCAAAATAAAATACTTCTCTTCATGTCCCATTACATTTATTGAACCCCTTTATATAATGATACCATCACCTAAGAACATTCTAGAGGAGGAATCTTCTAGAAGTAGAACCTTCTAAGAAGTTCACTTACATTTATTATATTTAACTACCCATTTATTATATTTAAATACCATAGTGGGACTTATTTAATAATATAGTGGACCTAGACCACCTTACATTGAATGGCCTCCACTATTATCATTATGGACCCTTTGGGCCTCCCCACTACCTCTCTAACTAACTTACATTCCATTCCCATTATGAAAGCATTGTCCTCAACGCTTGATGTACAACCATATACCAAGGTCCCACGGATAAGTGTGGACCATAGTGCTAAAGTAGATTAGAGAACCAGGTTTCCATTGAAAAATGGAATCCACCATGCTAAAGTAGTCCAACCACCATTGTAAACGAGGGTCCCATGTCCAATTTCTCATGTGAAACCCACATAGAAGATAACATCACCCAATAACCAACTGAAAATGATGCTCCCAATATTGACACCTATCATGTGGATCCAAATAAGAATATCCATCCACATAGTGGGAGAGGATCAAAGATGAATCTGGAAGGAAAAATACTATTGTAGAATATGTAGACTAGACTTTGGTAATTATAACTATCTCATGATGTGGGACATTGATGTTCTCTATAAAAGGTGGAGTAGAGTCATCAAATAAAATATGAAAGTTGTTGTCTTCCTAGAAATGACAACTATCCATATACCAATCATCGCAATCGATCTCCAAATAATACCAAGAATATATTTCTTGATTATATTCATCCCTAATGTCATCCATAAGAAATATCTTCTGCATGATATCCAGTAAATCTTGAATACTATGAAAAATATCATTGAGACCATCTATGAGGCCATCTACAAAGTCATCCAATGTGTCATTCAATGTGTCATACAATTGGGATTTGAATGCTTCAGTTATTTGTAGAATTTCTTTGAGAGTTTGAGAGGAAATATCCATCTGAGCACCCTATGAAAAGTTATGAACTCCAGTCCCACAGCTGTCACAAAAAAATTAAAAAAATAGAACAATAAATTACTGCAGAAAATCGCGGCTTTTTCCAGAAAAAACCCTAAAAAATTGTTGAATTTAAAATGCTCATAAATTTACTTCCTGGAATCCGTTTCAGCTGATTTATTTTTTGAAATTGGGTATTTTTCCAAGAGGAATTGAAACATCAATTTTTTTTTTTTTCCAAATTCAACTCATAAAGCTTCATATATGAACCTTAAGTGCATTGCCCTCTTTTTCTTCCCTAGAAAAATTCTGCAAAAAGGAGAAAAAACTTTATTCCCTTCTTTGGCCAAGGAAAGTGCTCTGATACCAATTGTTAAGAACCAAAGAAATAAATACAAAAGAAATAAAGTAGATATAGAAGAACAATATGAAAAATATCTTTTATTACTATCAAACCCTTGAGGTAGGGAAACACCATACAATGGATCCTATTATGGAAGGGATCCTCTCCTGTTCACATGTCTCTTCAAGGGGGCTTCCTTCGATGGAACTACCGCTCAAAATACAATACTTATCTTCATGTCCCATTACATTTATTGAACTCATTTATATAGTGATACCATCACCTAAGAACATTCTAGAGGAGGAATCTTCTAGAAGTAGAACCCCTTAAGAAGTTCTCTTACATTTATTATATCTAACTATCATAGTGAATCTTATTTAATAATATACTAGACCTAGTCCACCTTACATTGAATGAACTCTACTATTATCACTATGGGACCTCTGGGCCTCCCCACTACCTCTATAGCTACCTTAAAAGGACCATAGTAGGTCCACTGAACTTTTACCATCTCTATAACTCGATTCTAGAGAATTTTGACTTTTTTGTCCAATATTCACACTAACTTGACTTGAAAGTATCCCTCCATCTCTACCCGAATCAGATTCCAATAAAAAACATGGTTAGTATCATGTACATATTTATTTAGAAAAGAGACATGAAACACATTATAAACTTTCATGGAAACATGCAATGTAATAATGTATGCAACTGACCCTATTCTGTCTAATATCTCAAATGGACCAGAATATATGACTGTCAGCTTTGTACATCTACCCAACTTCAAAGAGCTCTTCTTGGGATTTAATTTCAAAAACACATTCTCTCCTACTTTAAATTCTCTTACTGTCATATTCTTGTCAGAATAAACCTTCTTTCTATCTTGATATCCCTTTAAATTCTTCTTAATTTTAACCATCTGGTCTTCCATTTCCTTGAGCAACTTCGACCCAAGTACCACTCTATCTGTCGAGTTGTCCCAACTTACTGGAGTACTACAATTTATACCATACAAGGATTCAAGTGGTATCATCTTCAATGAATATTTATACCCATTATTATAGGAAAACTCAACCAAGTGCATGTAATCTTCCCACTTAGATGGCTTATCCATCACATACATTCTTAACATGTATTCAATTACTCGGTTGAACCTCTCTATCTTCCCATCTGTCTGTGGATGGTATGTTGTGCTAAAGTTCAGATTTGTGCCAAATCCTTTGAATAATCCATTCCATAAATTTGAATTAAACTTATTATCTTTATCTGAGACAATTGTCCTAGGTATCCCATGCAACCTAGCAATTTTCTTCATGTAAATTTTGACAATGTTAGCTACTGCATGATTTTTTTTTACAGGAAAAAAATGAGAAGCCTTTGTCAATATATCAATCACTACCATGATGGAATCATGTTGTATTGTTGTCACTTCCCATTTCTTCTCTAGAATTGGTAATGGTTGTAGCAAACCCACTGAGTTTCTATGCTTAGCCTTCACTTTCTAACATTCCATACACCTGGGGATGTAATCAACAACATCCTTTTTCATTCCTGACCAAAATAATTGGCTTCTTACTGCTGTAATTATTTTTTGGTAATCGAGATGTCCAACATATGGAACATTATGCGTTTCCTTTAATACCAAATTCCTAAGTTCTCTGGAACTAGGAACATACATTCTATTTTTATTCATAAGTAATACATCTTCCTTCATCTCATACTCTTTCATTTTGTTTTGTACATCTCCTCGTTGTAAGCTTTCCTTTACCTATAGGTAATGTTGATCTATAACAAAAACATATAAAATTCTACTCTTCAAGTCTGACTGATGCATACTAATAGTTGTATCATGCATGATATTAACTATTCTACTAAATGCATCGAAAAATTTATTTTCTTTTCCTTTGATATGCGTGATATCAAAGTTGTATTCACTTAAAAATTCCAACCATCTTGTTTTCCTGGCATTCAAATTTAGTAGTTCAAAAATATACTTTAGACCATTGTGGTCTATTCTTAATTCAAATATCTTTCCCATGAGATAATGCCTCCACATCTTCAATGCATGAACAATGGAAGCAAGCTCCAAGTCATGTGTGACATGGTTCCTCTCATGCTCCTTAAGATTTCTAGACTCATAAAAAATGACATGTCCATTTTGAGTGAGGAATCCACCAAGTCCTTCCTGACACGCATCTGTGCATACCACAAAATTATCATTTGGGTCAACAATCTTCAAAATAGGTGCACTAGTAAGTAATTCCTTTAGTGAATTAGAATTTTCTTCACACTCAAGTGTCCATTCAAATTTAATTCCCTTATTTTTCAAAGAAGTGATGGGATGAGAAATCTTAGAGAACCCTGCCATAAACCTTCTGTAGTAACCAACTAACCCCATAAAAGATATGAATTCTAAAGCATTCTTGGGTGCTGGCCTTCCTCTAATGGATTCAATCTTCTTAGGGTCTATTGCTATACCTTGTTCTGAAATAATGTGCCCCAAGTAATGGATATGTTCTTGATAAAAAGAACACTTACTCAACTTGGCATACAATTGATGTTTTCTTATCACTTTCAATGCTATTCTTAGGTGATGTTCATTCTCTTCCTCAGACTTAAAATAGACAAGTATGTCATCCAGGAATACTATTAAAAACTTATCCAAGTAATTTCTAAATATGCCATTTATTAAGAACATAAATACAATTGGTGCAATGGTCAGTCCAAATGGCACCACTACAAATTCATAATGCCCATACCTAGTTCTAAAGGTTGTCTCATGGATGTCTTCTTCCTTGATTCTTACCTGATGGTATCCTGATATCTGTTGGAAAAATAGGAACACAGAGCAATAAAATAAAATAAATGTAGAAATAAAACATAGAAGACACAAAATACAATAGATACACATATATACATGGTTCACTTAGTGTGGGATACATCCACCAGAGAAATTACCAGGTCCTTCCTTTATTATTATCCAACAAATGAAGGGATACAACTTATAACACACCCATTGTAGCTTCCTGTTCTTTCTCTCACAGTCTCCTCACTCAGAATACAATATTCACAATCATACATAGTCACAATATATTTCCCTCATAATATAGGGTGTCCTTCTAGGGATAAAATCCATAACATAACTTCTACTGTCAGATCTGCGACCTTATAATGAACGGTCCAGATTTACTATGAAATTACAATATACATTTACAAGGAAAATTTTCCTTTGGGGTCCCTCTTTCCCCGAGACAACCAAGCCAAGGGGATGGACCCTAGAGAGGGGGTAACCCCCTCTACACTCCCCCACATAGAGGAGTGTACATTCTTCCAGGGTGTAAAGTCTTCATGGGGTATAAACACGACTGAAAAAAAAGACCACCGAATCAGGAAGATAATCAGGCTCCACAACCAACAATGTCCCACTTGGAGAATGATCTCAAAAACTCCACCGCTATTGTATATCTTGGACTATGATCCTTCTTAGACCTGGAAAATTTCTCATATTCATCTTCATTCTTGAAGTCCAATTGAAATTGAGTAGGAACTAAGTCCATCTACAGGATTTTGGCTAGTGTGTATCTTTTCCAACTTCAAATTTCCATCTTCCAAGATAGATCATATGAAATGGTACCTGAGATGTATATGCTTATTCTTCTAATGGAAGGCTGAGTTCTTTGCAATATGAATGGAAATTTCATTGTCACAGTACAACCTTTTATTCTCATTCTTCTTTCCAAATTCCTCTATAAACCTATGTAAGAGAATAATTTCTTTACTAGCCTCTGTAGCAACAACATACTCTACCTCTATTGTTGAAAGTGAAACAACCGTTTATAGTTTTTAAATCCAACTTGTTGTTGTTCCACTTATAGTAAAAACATACCCCATGGTGCTCCTCCTGCTTTCTTTATCACATGCCATATCTGAATTAACATATCTCTATAGAACAATGTCTAAACCTCCAAAACATAATGCATGAGTAGTAGTACCACTCAAATAACTGAGAATCTGATGCAGGAGCATCACTCACTCATCAAGAGAGCCAGCGCATGGAGGAAAAGGAATAGCTGGACAACGCTAGCATTCAAATTTTGGAACATTGTAATATGGCTGCGCCAAACATTAATACTTGATGTGATGAAGTGCACTTTGTATATGTAACGGACCTTGAGCAGATAAGCTCTCGTCCTTAGGTATATGAGGCATTTATTTAGTTTTAATGCAGGTAGATAAGGAATTAACTGTAGATTAGACAGTTTTAGCTTTCGAGAGGGAAAATGGAGTATAGACACACTCCCTTGATTCATTGTATAATCAATCAAGCATTAGCATAGAGAGAAGAAGAGAAGAGAAGAGCAGAGAGCTTGTGAAGAAACCTCCATGTACAGATATTGAATTAATAGGAGGAGCCCTGATTCAATTACATGGATGTGTTTGATCTCTGTGTGTTGTTGATATTATGCCTTTGCATGTTTGCTTCCTTTTATGCTTATCTTTTGTATGCTGCATATGTGATAGCATATCAGGTTCAAAACCTGAGAGAATGAAAGAATGAGTCTCAATTGTTTCTCTGTTTGAGCCAGGATATTCCTGCATAGAGTGCAGTCGAATTCCTCTGCATAGAGTGCGTCGAGGAGGCCAAGCCGTTGGACTTTTGTTCTCTTTCGCCAAGAGTTGGGTTTGAGGTATTCGAGCCGTGCAGGTGAGTGCAGGTCGAAGTTGAGTCTCAGTAGCAAGTCTGAGAAGAGGAAAGGGAGAAGCCGTTGTGAGCGTTGATGCATGGGACTCAGAAGACTTCAATACTTTCGGAAGTGATTGAAGACCGAGCACAAGGAGCGTGTTCGAGGAATCTCTAAAGGAGTCCGAGTTGATAAAAGCTCTGGAGGGATAACACCTTTGTTTTAGTTGCATTGGATGAAGGTGGTGAAAGGGGAAACTCTTCAAGAGGAAGAGAATCGACGACTTGAATCGTCGTGGAGAATCACTGAGATCGTGACCCGACTTGTAGGTCAGATGTATCGGGAGTTCACGACAGAAGATTCTTGTTTCTCGTAGAGAGAGGTCACGAGGATGCGAAACGCGATGTCCCGGAACGTTTTGCATGGTGTACGTCGGGATAGATGATGTGACAGGTGGTCTCGGGATATCGTATCTCGGAGGTTGGAGACCTCAAGTCTGATCGCGGGAGTGGCGATAGCGCGAGGTCGTGAGATTTCCGAGTCATCGGCATCTCGACACTTCGGGTCTCAGAAGTTGAGAACTCGAAAGCATAGTGATGCTAGTCATGAGTTGCGATAGCGTGAGGTCCCGACATACCGAGATAGATTCAACGTTGACCAGAAGCATCGGGTCTCGAAATCTGAGAGTCTGGCTCCCGGTTGCAGAAATCGCGAAGTCGCGAGGTCCGATCTCCCGATATCCCAAGGGAGAATCACGAGGTAGTGTTCCTGTGGGTAAAGAACTCCCGTGGGCGTTGGAAGAGCATTGACTCTTCGGGCCGTGGAGAAAGAGAAGGTCCTGGTGGGCGACAGTGCCATTGAGGGCGGGTTGCGTCAGAGTGGTATCAGAGCTCTGAAGTCTTGTATGTATATTGCAGGCGAGAGAAGGGAAGGAGAAAGGAAAATACTCTGATACTCACGACTTGCGTCAGAGTGGTATCAGAGCAGGTGTTGAAATTCTCTTTGTTCGGGTAGCAGAGAGGAGATATATAATGTCGCCCAGAAGAGAGAGGCAATCGCCTGATCGGGAAGACAGGGATGCCCGAAGAAGGGGTAGGCCAGCAGGTAATGCTGAAATGGAGCGTCAGATACGAGATCTCAGGGCGAGACTCGAAGATATGGAGACCACCCAAAGGCGTGGAGCCTATGCAGGAGAGTTCAGCGATCCTGAGATTGAAGAGGAAGCTGGACACGACGCTGAAGAAGTCTCGGTAGAAGATGACTCGACAGAGAGGTTGATCAAAGCCATTTCGAGGATGAGCTCGAAGACGAAGATGGACATTCCCGTTTATGAGGGAAGTCTAAACGCAGAAGAGCTGCTGGATTGGATCTGAGCG
>JZKD02S2247245.1:189245-219394 GCA_000966675.3 Picea glauca
AATCAATTGTGCATTCCAGATTGCTCTATGAGAGAGAATTTGGTGAAGGAGAAGCACAGCGGTGGACTAGCAGGTCATTTCGGGCATGAAAAAACATTCGCCAAGCTAAGCGAATCATATTTTTGGCTGGGCATGCATACAGATGTTAAGCGATTCGTTGACAGGTGCAGGATATGTCAACATACACAGGGTTCTATCAGCCGCTGCCCATACCAGAGAGGCCGTGGGAAGCCATTAGCATGGACTTTGTATTGGGTTTACTGAGAACGCAACAAGGAGTGGAGTCCATTTTCGTAGTGGTGGATAGGTTCTCGAAGATGGCACATTTTATCCCATGTCACAAGACCATCGATGCCACACACATCGCAAATTTGTTTTTCAAAGAGATCGTGCGATTGCATGGATTGCCGAGAAGCATAGTCTCGGACAGAGATACCAAGTTCACAGGTCACTTCTGGAGGACGCTATGGAAGAAGTTGGGGAATGATCTGGAATTCAACTCAACATACCATCCGCAGACAGATGGGAAGACATAAGTCGTCAACAAAAGCTTGGGAGATCTGTTGAGAAGCCTGGTGACGGAGCATCACACCAGTTGGGATCAGATTTTACCGCAGGCAGAATTCGCGTACAACGATTCGGTGAATCGGAGTACAGGTAAGAGCCCATTCCAGATTTTGTATGGAACACAACCGAGAGGAGTATCTGAGCTCAAGGAGCCAGAACATATTGAGACTAGCAGCACGAGGGCTGAAGAATTCACTGAGGCAATGCAAGAACTTCACGCGGAGGTGAAGCAGTGATTGCAGAAATCGAATCAGGAGTACAAGCGCAGAGCCTACCAGAGGAAGAGGCAACTTCAGTTCGAAGTTGGTGACATGGTTCTGGTGCACATGAGGAAAGAAAGGTTCCCAAGGGGAACATACAACAAGCTCAAGATGAAGAAGATCAGGCCATGCAGAATTCTGAGGAAATTCGGCGAGAATGCGTATGAGCTTGAGTTGTCAGAGGGCATCGGGATATCTCCGATTTTCAACATTTCGGATTTATACCCATATAAAATCGAATATGTAGGAGCTGGAAATGTTGAGGAACCAGTGGTCCAGTGGCAGAAGCAGTTTCCAGTTGCACAGAAGCCGGAGACAGAGGGCATACTAGACAAGAGAGTAAGCAAGAAGACCAGGAGAAAGCAATATTTTGAATACCTGGTAAAATGGAAGAACCACCCAGTGGAGGATGCCAGCTAGGAAACTGAGGCAGTAATAAAGAAACATGGGCACACTGTACAAGAGCTCATGAGCATGAGCCCATGAAATTTTTTGAGCCGAGGAGTATGATGCAGGAGCATCGCTCACTCATCAAGCGAGCCAGCGCATGGAGGCAAAGGAACAGCTGGACAACGCCAGCATTCAAATTTTGGAACATTGTAATATGGCTGCGCCAAACATTAATACTTGATATGATGAACCACACTTTGTATATGTAACGAACCTTGAGTAGATAAGCTCTCGTCCTTAGGTAGATGAGGCATTTATTTAGTTTTAATGCAGGTAGATAAGGAATTAACTGTAGATTAGACAGTTTTAGCTTTCGAGAGGGAAAACGGAGTATAGACACCCTCCCTTGATTCATTGTATAATCAATCAAGCATTAGCATAGAGAGAAGAAGAGAAGAGAAGAACAGAGAGCTTGTGAAGAAACCTCCATGTACAGATATTGAATTAATAGGAGGAGCCCTGATTCAATTCCATGGATGTGTTTGATCTCTGTGTGTTGTTGATATTATGCCTTTGCATGTTTGCTTCCTTTTATGCTTATCTTTTGTATGCTGCATATGTGATAGCATATCAGGTTCGATACCTGAGAGAATGAAAGAATGAGTTTCAATTGTTTCTCTGTTTGATCTAGGAGATTCCTGCATAGAGTGCAGTCAAATTCCTCCGCATAGAGTGCGTCGAGGAGGCCAAGCCGTTGGACTTTTGTTCTCTTTCGCCAAGAGTTGGGTTTGAGGTATTCGAGCCGTGCAGGTGAGTGCAGGTCGAAGTTGATTCTCAGTAGCAAGTCTGAGAAGAGGAAAGGGTGAAGCTGTTGCGAGCGTTGACGCACGGGACTCAAAAAACTTCAATACTTTCGGAAGTGATTGAAGACCGAGCACAAGGAGCGTGTTCGAGGAATCTCTGAAGGAGTCCGAGTTGATAAAATCTCTGGAGGGATAGCACCTTTGTTTTAGTTGCATTGGATGAAGGTGGTGAATGGGGAAACTCTTCAAGAGGAAGAGAATTGATGACTTGAATCGTCGTGGAGAATCATTGAGATCGCGACCCGACTTGTAGGTCAGATGTATCGGGAGTTCGCGACAGAAGATTCCTGTTTCTCGTAGAGTGAGGTCACGAGGATGCGAAACATGATGTCCCAGAACATTTTGCATGGTGTACGTCGGGATAGATGATGTGACAGGTGGTCTCGGGATATCGGATCTCAGGGGTTGGAGACCTCAAGTCTGATCGCGGGGGTTGCGATAGTGCGAGGTCGCGAGATTTCCGAGTCATTGACATCTCGGCACTTCGGGTCTCGGAAGTTGAGAACTCGAAGGCATAGTGACGCTAGTCGCGAGTTGCGATAGCGCGAGGTCCCGACATACCGAGACAGAGTCAACGTTGACCAGAAGCATCGGGTCTCGGAATCCGAGAGTCTGGCTCCCGGTTGTGGAACTCGCGAAGTCGCGAGGTCCGATCTCCCGATATCCCAAGGGATAATCACGAGGTAGTGTTCCTGTGGGTGAAGAACTCTCGTGGTAGTTGGAAGAGCATTGACTCTTCGGGCCGTGGAGAAAGAGAAGGTCCTGGTGGGCGACAGTGCCATTGAGGGCAGGTTGCGTCAGAATCCACCTTACTGCCTCCTAATGTTATTTACCTGGATTATTCATATACCTTCTCATGACTCCCATTGCATGTGCAATATCTGGTCTTGTGAAAACCATCACATACATCAAGCTGCCAACTATTGATGAATAAGGGGCCCTGGACATGTATTCTATCTCCTCCTATGTCTTGGGACACATTTCCTTAGTTAATTTGAAATGGCTGGCTAAAGGTGTACTAACTGGTTTTTCATTCATCATTCTAAACCTTTCCAACACCTTCTCTTTGTACTCACCCTGATACGACGTTAGTTTGGGATTTTTCCTATCACTTGTTATTCGCATACCAAGGATTTTCTTTGCAGCACCAAAATCCTTCATTGCAAATGAATTAGCTAATTTATTATTGAGAACATTTATATCCTGCGTATTGGACCCCACAAAAAGCATGTCATCTACATACAATAGCAAGATAATATAACATCCAGTTTCTATCCTTTTAAAATAAACACAGTGATCAAAACAACATCTACTATAACCTTGTTCTATCATAAACCTGTCAAACTTTAAATACAACTGTCTTGGATATTTCTTTAGGCCATACAATCTCTTCTTCAACATGGATACAAAATTATCCTTCCCTTTGACCTCATACCCTTGTGGATGATGCATATAAATCACTTCCTCCAAATCCCCATGGAGAAAAGTTGTTGTTACATCTAACTATTCAAGATGCAAATATTCTACTACCACAAGACTTAAGATAGTCCTAATTGAAGTCATTTTAATAACATGAGAAAACATTTTATCAAAATCTATACCTTTCTTTTGTACAAACCCCTTTACAACAAGTCTAGCCTTGTACCACTTTTTTCCTCCATATTCTTCCTTCAACTTGTAAACCCATTTATTCTGTAATGCTCTTTTTTCTCTAGGAAACTGAACCAAATTCCAAGTTTGGTTTTTTACCACAGAATACATTTCCTCCTTCATTCCTTTCTCCCACTTATTTTTAGTGTCTACTTGCATTTCCTCTTCATAACATTTCGGTTCACTGGAATCACTGAACAATAAATAATACAATGAAGGAGAGTATCATTCATGGGGTCTACTTAACTTGGTAGATATTATAACAACACTTGCAGAAGTTTGAGGTACCTGCTGATCCTGTTGTTTTACATTTTTATTTTTTGGTACCTTTGGAATTTCTTTTTCAGTGATCTCATCAAGCACTGTGTATTCTATTTTTTTTTCCTATTTCTTTCCCCACAACTGATCTTTGTACATGACCTTCTCATTTAATATGAAATGTCCACTCCTAATGGTTTTTTTATTTTCATAATATCATAAGTGATAACCAAAATCATTAACATCGTATCCAATAAAGGTACATTTCTTGGATTTTCACTCAAGATTTGTTCTATTTTCTTTATCAATGTGGACACATTATTCACAACCAAAAGTCTTAAAAAAAGAATAGTTTACCTTTCTACTTGTCCATGCCTCCTCTAGAATTATACTATCCAAAGAGATTGAAGGTCCTATGTTTATTAAGTAAACAGGAGTATCTACAACACCTACTCATAATTGTAAGGGAAAACCAACATGCAATTTCATACTCCTTGCACGCTCCATGATTGTCATGTTTATCCTTTCCGACAAACCATTTTCTTGTGGTGTTCTTGGAACTATATTCTCTATGAATCCCATTATATGAACAGTAATCATCAAACTCTTGTCTTCAATATTCACCTCTATTATCTGATCTGAGACACTTCAACCTTTTTCCTATCCCATTCTCAAACACATATTTCCATTTCTTAAAAGTATCAAAAAAATTAGATTTTTGTCGAATGCAATAAACCCAAGATTTTCTAGTTGCATAATAAATAAAAGTAACATAATAAAAAGAGCCACCAAGAGATGATACCTGAGTTGTTCCCCATACATCTGTATGAACAATATCTAACCTTTCACTCTTATTTTCTTTTCCAACTCTAAGAAATCTGATGCTCTTTTGTTTTCCATAAACACAATGATTACAAAAATCCAATTCAATTTGTTTAATACCTGGAAATAAATTTATTTTGTGAAGTATTTGCATCCCCTTCTCACTCATGTGTCCAAGCCTATGATTCTACAATGTTGTATCCACTCCTCTAAAAGCTAAAGAGATAGAAGAGTCAATATTACCAGTACATAAATACAATGTACCTACATTCTCTCCTTTTTCTATCACCAATGATACTTTGGTGACCTTCCACACGTTATCTGTAAATATGGATATACAAGCTTCACTTGCCAACTTCCCTGTTGAAATCAGATTTTTCCTTAGATATGAAACATTTCTTACCTCTTTCAACAACCATTGGTTTCCATTTCTTTGATTTATTTTTACCTTTCCCATTCCAAAAATTTTGCATGGTGCATCATCACCCAAATGAACTTGTCCAAAATCACCTTGAACTTAATCTAGAAAATGTTTCCTATGGGTTGTGGCATGAAATGAATCCCCTGAATATACTACCCAAGATTCATAAATATTATCTACAGAAAGAATCAAAGCATCTTGTAACACATCACCTGTTACATTTGCTTCCTGATTTTTCTCCTGATGTCCATCTATTTGTTTCTTTGGAGCTTTGCAATCTTTCTTTAGATTTCCTTTCTTCCCATAATTCCAATACTCTATCTTTCCAAATCTAGATTTGGATCTTCCCTTCCTAGAATTCCCAGGGTTCCCTATGCCATTTCCTCTAACCTTTTGTCTTCCCCTGTTCTCCATGTTTAACGTATTACTTGATGTCTCACTTGTGATTTTCTGTCGCATTTCCTCACTAAGGATAACACCAACAACATCATCAAATTTTAAATTATTTGAACCAGAGACAGAGTTACTTGCAACCATGACCAAGTCATTCCATCTTTTTGGAAATGCCCAAAAGATTAGAAGAGCCCTGACCTCATCATCAAATTCCACTTTTATAGAACTTTGTTGATTAGTAACCATATTAAATTCATTTAAATGATCTGCAATAGACCCACCTTCTGACATATTCATATTAAATAATCTCTTCATTAGAAATACCTTATTAGACACCGATGTTTTTTCATACAGTTTAGCCAATGCGTACATCATCTCCTTTGTTGTATTTTATTTTGAAATATTGAAATCCACTAACGTTTCTAGGCTCGGACGTATCATTCCTAGTGCCTTTCTACCAAGAACCTCCCATTCTTCATCCTTCATGATCATCGACTTATTTTCTATTCCACCCAATGGTAGGAATAGATCCTTTTGATATAAATAATATTCCATATGGATCTTCCATAACTATTAGTTTTGGCTGTTAAATTTCTTGACTTTAAACTTTCCATCTTCCACCGTTTCTTTGACTCAATCCAGGTGCCCTCTTTTCCTATGAGTTACCTTTCACTCTGATACCATCTATTGGAAAAATAGGATCATGGAGCAATAAAATAAAACATATGAGGAGATAAAACACAAAAGATACAGAATACAATAGAGACACAAATATACGTGTTTCACCCAATTTGTTCTACGTCCACCAGAGAAATCGCCAGGTCCTTCCTTTATTATTATCCATCAAATGACGAGATACAACCTACAATACACCTGATGTAAATTCATCTTCTTTCTCTCACGGTCTCCTCACTCATAATACAATATTCAAAATCACACATAGTCGAAATGCATTTCCCTCATAAAATAGAGTTTCCTTCTAGGGAAAAAAACCCTAACATAACTTCTACCCTCATATCTATGACCTTATAATGAACAATCCATATTTACTATGAAATTACAATATACATTTAGAAGGCAATTTTTCCTTCGAGGGCTTCACCCTTGAACCCCGTCAAGGGCCTGCATGCCCTTGGACCCCACAGAGGGGGTAACCCCCCTCTTCACTCCCTACATGGAGGAGTGTACATTCTTCTTGGGTGTAAAGTCTCGATGGGGTATCAACATAATTGAAAAAAAATACCCCTGAGTCAGGAAGATAATTAGGCTCCACAACCAACAATCTCAAGTCTATCTTTGAAAATATATTTTCTCCTCTTAGTTGATCAAAGAGGTCATCAATTTTGGGTAGAGGATACTTGTTCTTCACAATGTACTTATTCAACTATCAAAATTTGATACAAAACCTCAACGTTCCATCCTTCTTTTTGACACAGAGTACTGGTGCTCCCCAAGGTGAAACACTTGGATGTATGCACCCTTTCTTCAACAATTCCTCCAACTACATTTGTAATTATTTTAACTCGGGTGTACTCATTCTATAAGGTGTTTTTGACACAAGGGAAGCTCCTAGAACTATGTCAATAGAGAAATCTATATCCCTTTTTGGTGGAAACCTTGGTATTTCTTGGAATACATCCTCAAATTCTTGTAGTATCGAGAAATCTTCAAGGCTTGGCCCCTTTTTATATTTTGGGTTCTCCACATGGGTTGCCTACAATTGAAATCCTTTTCTAAAACATATATTTATCTATAAGTTTGAAATATCCCTTATATAGATGGGTCTTGGAAATCCTTTCACAATTCTTTGTTTTCCATCTCGATCAAGACATGTAAATGTCTTGCTATGACAATCTAGGACAACATGATGCTTGTCAAACCAATCCATTTCAATTAGAATATCATAAGACCCCAATGGTATGATATTTATATAGACACTATTATTCAATCCATTAGGACTTGTGGAACAACTTCTGACCACCTCATGGATTCTCCTTTTGGTTCTAGTGGCTAGTTTAACCAAACTTGATTTTCCAATCTTATTTTTCTGCAAATGTAAACTATCCACTATTTTAGGATCAATGTAACAATGAATTTATCCTGAATCAATTAGAATAGAAACAAGAATATTTATGATATTACCTTATGTTTATTATTTGGTTTGGTTGTCATTAATATCAACCCTTGAAGAAAGTCTGGTAGCAAATTTCGGTAGCACAAAGGTTTGGGTAATGGACCCAAGTTTGTTTGATGGATAATGGTATGAGTTTTGGTATATTTGTAGGTAAAACTATTCCATATGGATAGTACATGTCATGCCATTTCTGGTGGTATGTGGAACATCACACAACTCCTCACGATTAGAGAGTTATTTCCATATGAAGTTGGAGAACCCTCATGAGTCATCTATAAGCCCCAAGAAAAGTAGTCAAAGTGGTTTAAGAGATTTTAGAAGGTAAATAATAAAGTGAAGTTATGAGTGTAATATAAGTCAAAGTGAATACAAAATAAATTATTTAAATAATAAAGTTAATGGAGAAATTACTAAGTGGAAAAGTGGTTAGAAGTGGGTTAACCCTAAAATAAGGAAAGTGGGTTAAGATGGTTAAAAGGTAACCCCTTGAGGAAGCTACATGAAAGTATAAATAAGAGGCAAGGCTCTCTCACTTTAATCACATGTGATAATATTGAATATCTATAGGTGACTGAGGTAACCAAAGGATATGTAAGCTGAATTTCAGAGGTAAGGTGAAGTAAAGAAGGCCAAAATTCAAGGGAGGATAAATTCTTTTGATGATGTTTTCTAAGGTATGTTATTTAAAGGTCATCTCACCATTTTCATAACAATTTTTTTTCTAGAATGATTCAGACCGTGAAATTGGGAGGCAATTGAGAAAAAATATCGAAGTAGCTGTGATACAAATTTCATATTGTGGGTCATTGTATTTTTGGAGTTACACACCGTGGAAAATAAGGTTTATGGCTAGTCCCGAAGCTACTCTAAAACAAGTGTTTAGGGTAAAAATGTCATAACTTCTTCATAACAGATCCAAATTTAGTAATACCAAATGTATTGGTTAGAGTGCATTCTTTAGTATTCTTTGTACAATTTTTAGATTCATAGAACAAATATTCCATGTGGGGCATGCTCTACAAATTCGCTCTCTAGAATAAGCCAGAATGCAACAAGTTATGCCATTTTTTCTATAACTCCTTTTCTGAGAGGTTCCAAGTAGTGAAATATGGAGGAATTGCACAAAAGAAACTAAAGAACATTGTGTACCATTTTCATATATTTATTCATTACAGGTACATAGTTATGATTGTTGCATGTTAGGGTTTTTGACTAATCCAAAATTAGTCATGTGAGACTAAAGTAAAGTTTGATGAAAATGCTAGTTTCATGTTGTTAAAGTTAAGGAAGGTTTGCAGGTATGTGATCATATACACCAGGTATATTACAGAGTTACAAATCATATTTGGATGATGAAATTGATGAGGGATTTTGGTTGAGGTACACGTTGGGTACATGGTTGAGACAAGTAGTTGATAAGTTGGCACATAGATGAGGTGTATAGTTGATGATGTTGGTACATCTTGATGCGTCATAGTTTATGTGTATTTGATGCATGATTGGTACATATTTGGTGCATGGTTGATGCACTCGTTGATGGTATAGATTGAGGTATAGTTTGGTGCATGGTTGATGCACTTTTTTATGGTACATGATGATTACATGTTGTTTGGTACAAGTTGATGCATGTTCGATGCACTTTTTTATGGTACAAGTTGATTGCACGTTGATCGGTACAAGTTGTTACAGTGGTATATCTCACAGTGATAGTGTGACAGTGGTTCCATCACTCTACTTCTATGTCAGGGAGGTTGGACGGGGAAAGGAAAGGTGGTTGTAGCCACCTTTCGTTTGTAGATGAAGAACACAGGGGGTTGTGGCCTCCTTCTAGTTGTAGCCACCTTTCGGTTGTAGTCGAAGAACATAGGGGGTTGTGGCCTCCTTCTGGTTGTATCCAGAGAATTGGGGAGTTGGAGATTCCCTCAGGTTATAGCTTGAGAAAATAGGGGTTTGGAGCCTCCTTCCAGTTGCAGCTGGAAAACAAAGGAAGTTGGTGCTTCCAATGAATGTAATTATTTAAGATATATAAGAAAAACCAGTGTGTGGTTTTCTCCTCCTTTGGGTTTCCACATAAAAACATTGGTGTATTGTGTATGTGTATGATTTCTCATTTGTTAATTGTTTATTTACTATGAAATTATTGGATGATAATGCTACATTGATATCCCTTCCTCCTTTGATTAGACTTCTCCTTCATCTTATTCTTCAAATATTTATGCATGGATTCTCTACCCTGGACTTGCTCATAGAGGTATTTATCCTTCCTGATGGCCTTAGTCAAGTTCCTGGGCTAATCATACCGAATATTTTCTTTATAAAAGGATGGAAGTCCACTCAAGAACCTATTTACTTTGAACTTCTCATCATTTATAAACCATACATACTTTAACAACCCCAATAAATTCTTCTCATACTCTACCATGGTCATGCTTCCTAGCCTAAGTTCAAAGAACTCCTGCATTTTCTTGTCATAGAAATGATCTGAGAGGTACTCCTTTTGGAAATGCTTCTTGAACTTCTTCCAAGTGATCCTATTTTCATTCATATGTCCAAATTGCTTTAGTTGATCCCACCATAATGCATTTTTCCCATGTAAATGGTAGGTGGAAACTCTAGTTTCTAGGTTTGATGAACAATTATGCAATTGGAAATATCTCCTGAGTCCAAGAAACCATGCTTCAAGTTCATATTACCTTTCTCTTTTTCCATAAAATAATGGTGGCCTAATCTTCCTCAACTCTCCTTGCAAACTGTCCAATTCATGCCTTCTTCTTTGGTGCCTAATGAGAGACACCTCTAGAATACTTATGGCATCTTCAGATGCATAAGACCTTCTTGTTGAGTAAGAAGGTGAGTGGTTTCTATGAGTTCTGCTAGAAATTATTGAATATCTAGCCTTCATGTGGTTATCTCTTCTTTCATGATATCTTCCTTCTTCCTCTTGCTTTGATTCATTCATTTTTTGTCTCTAAAACTGATTTAAGCTCTGCAACACTTGATCATTTATCTGGCTTTTTTCTCTCATCAACCTCTCATTGTCTACCTTGTAGCTCTGCACTTCTATTTTAAGGATTCTCATTCTTTCTATCAATGTTTCTTGCTCCCATCAGACCTTATTGTTGGCATTTTTATAGGACGAGTGTGCTTGTCATTGGTCGTAAGAACAACAACGATGTTGGTAGGTTTACAGGTAGAGTGTGCATGGAAAGAACAACAATGAAGACACAGAATAGAAATCTCGAGAAGTTCAAGAGGAATAGCATGAGTGTGCATCGATGGAGAATAGGAAATGAGAGAACAATATGCAGGAACAACAAAGCTCAGAAGATATATCACTTTACGCTTTCCAGAAGTGCAACCGAGCTCAGAAGAGATAGAAATTTGTGATTTCCAGAAGTGCAGCCAAGGTCCAAGAGAAGGCTCACAGAAGGATCAATGGTCGAGGCCTTTGACACTTAGACATTCTTACAGTTTAGGAGGAAGTGTAAGCTCAGGAGGAGGAGCAACAATGGTCGTCAGATCAGAGTCCAAACAGGAGGAAGTGCAGATGAGGAGATCAGATCTGAACCGTTAGCTCTGAGTGCATAGAACAACAACTATTGAATCCTAAGGAAAGTGCATGATACAAGTTTTGAAGTCATCAGAATCGTCCATCATCAGAGATGACATATGGTGAGCGATTGGAATTTTGCTGACATGCACTTTGGAGGAGTCAAAGGAGCATTTTGTGGGAAATCATGATATGCAAGGTCGTGAAATGATCCTGGTCATTGGAGCTTGAGGACACGTGGCAAGCGATTGGAATTTTGTTGACTTTCACATTGGAGGATTCAAAGGAGCATGGTGTGGGAACTCGCGATATGCGAGGTCATGAAAAAATCCAAGCCATTGGAGACAGAGGACATGTGGCGAGCGATTGGAATTTCGCTAACTCGCAAATCAGGAAAGTCAAAGGCAGAGTCGTAGGAACTCACGATATCCAAGGTCGTGAAATGATCACATCCGTTGGAACTGAGCATTGAAGGATTGATATCAACTGTTGGAGCATCCTGAATTGGAAGGATAGGATAATCCTAGAAGACATTCAAAATTCCAAAATTTGTGAAGGAATCTTGGTCGTCCATTGATGCAGGACACGTGGTGACAGATAAGAAGATTCACAGATTTGAGAATAAGAAGAAATGCAGTGAGTAGTCCATAGACTTCATGAAATGAAAATTCCCAATGAGATTTGGATCATTGGATCACAGAGGGTTGTGGGACATTGATCTGGAAAAGAGTAGAACCAGGAATCGGGAGTTGGAAGAGTCAGGGTTGGCTCATGTTCAAAACCCTGACATGTGAAGTCACGATGAGATTTGAGCCGTCAGATCGAAGAAGGGATCTGGTCCATTGATCTGGTAAGTGAATCACTTGAATTTTTGGCCCGTGGTCACAAACAAGGTCACGTCGTCGAAGGATTAAGGGAGGAGCTAGCACATCGTTGGGCTCCACATTGGAGATCGCCAAGATTGCCAAGCACCCTATTGAATAATCTCTTGGTCATAATTCATGGTCATGTGAGAGGAAGGAGCTAGCCCAAATAAGATTCATTTTAGATATCATTACTTGGGAGAGTCGATATGTCTCATACCAATATCCTCGAGGTTGCAAGTCATGAAGCACCTGTTGGACAGGTGAATGGTCACCGTCGATGGTCATGTGAAAGGAAGGGGCTAAGTCAGAAGAGCTAGCACCCACTATGTAGTTTTTTGCAGAAAGGGAAAAGGAACCAAGAGCATGAGTGCATGGAGGATCTCTGGGGAACTTCCAGAAACCACTTATTGTTTCTACACAGAGAATTCGAAGAGGCTTCAGGGTGATCGATAGAGAATACGAAGATTCTCAACTGCTAGAGAAGACAAGGAATCTCAGGATAACGTCCAGTGATGATGAAGAGATTCAGTAATGACAGAGAAGATGAATATTCTCTACTGTCAGAGAGGCTAAGGAATCTGATCATAACGGGCACTGATGATTAACTCATAGGTAATAGAAACGCTAAAAAATATGTAGAGTTGTGATAATGATCAGTAGAATACTGACCGTGAAAAAGGATGCAGAACAAAGAAGTGATGTTATTCAGCCATAGAGAAATGCTATGAGAAAGGAGGAGTAACAATGAACAACCTGTGGTGTAGAACACTGTCACTATAAAGATCATGCAAAGGCATTGTGCAAGTGGAATATAGAAGGTGCACATAGAGTATAAAAACATAGAAGAAAGAGGAGATGTGGGTTGCTATTGAGAGTGATTTATGCAGGTAGAGGCATGTTGTAAGCATGAGCTGAAGTGAAAAAGAACAAGGAACATAAATTCATATATGAGAGAAGAATAGAAAGCACTACAGACGTGAGGAGAGAGACATTGATGCAGGTAGATCAAAGTAGTGTAGCAGAACATTGATGATATTGGTAAGCCATAGATAAATGTTGAATCATTGTGATAAATTTGTAAAAGGAAAATATTCATATTTTAGGGTGGTAGGGAGGTGCAAGGGAGGATTGGTGTCCTCATAGTTTCAAGTAGGTGCTTGAACACAGGGAGTTGGATCTTCCATTTGATTGTAGCCAGAAAAATTAGGGTGGTAGGGTGGTGCAAGGGAGAACTATTGTTCTCTATTATACAGGTCGGTGCCTGTGTGACTAGAAGTTGGTGCTTCCATCCAGTTGGTGGTGGAACACTTAGGGAGTTGGTGCTTCCTTCTAGTGGGTGCTAGAGAAACTAGGGAATTGGTGCTTCCTTCTAGTGGGTGCTAGAGAAACTAGAGAGTTGGTGCTCTTAGCAAGTTGCAACTTGCAAAACAGAGGTGGTAGCCTCACAATGAGTTTGTTCTCATAAGAATGATAATGTATAGATTACTTATCTTATCAAGAAGAAGAGGGTTTTCCCTTTATGGGTTTCCTCAGGAGATATCTGTCTCTATACATTTCATGTGTGTGATTGATGTTGAATATTCTATTGCTTACCTCCCTGCATTATTGTGATTTTCATTGAGTTCTTTGTAAAGAGTTTAAAATAAGAATAATTATTTAAGCACGGTGACAACTGATTCATCCCCCCTCTCAATTGTCCAACAATTGGTATCAGAGCCAGTTACATTTATTTAAGGGTAGATCCTATATCTTAAACACGACTAGCCATGGAGGAAATGCAACCAATAATCCCCCCATGTTCAATGGGACAAAATTTGGCTTCTAGAAAGTTAGGATGAGAACCTACATAATGGCATTAGGTGCAGATGTCTGGGATGTGGTAGAGACTGGTTATGTAAATCCATTTGTACTAGCTAATAAGGATGACAAGCTAGAATTCAACTTCAATGCTAAGGCTATGAATGCTATTCTGAGTGGGCTTGCAGAAGTAGACTTTGTAAAATTTATGCACTTAGAAACTACCAAAGAAATGTGGGACAAAATCATTAGTAGTTATGAAGGTAATGAAAAGGTAAAGGATGCCAAGCTTCAAACCTACAGATTACAGTTTGAACAACTAAGGATGAATGAGGATGAGACAGTTAATAAATTTTTCTTAAAAGTTGAGGAGCTTGTGAATGCCATGAAAGGTCTTGGTGAGAAGATTGAAGATAAGGTATTAGTTCAGAAGATGTTAAGATCTCTACCTGATAGATTCAATCCAAAAGTTTTTGCAATAGAAGAACTAAATGATCTTAAGACTCTGTCTATTGATCAACTCCTAGGAAATCTATCTTCTTATGAAATGAGAATTAGTAAATATAAATCTACCACTAGAGAAGCGTCTTTTAAAGAAGACAAGAATGAGGATTATGAGGCTGATGAAATTGAGGCAAAATTTGTGAGAAGACTAAAGAAAGGATCAAAAATGTACCAAGGAAAGTTTCCCTTCAAATGTTTTAATTGTGTAAATATAGGTCACTTTTCATCCAAGTGTCCACACAAGCAACAAGACCAGAATTCTAAAGGAGAAGAGAAGTACAAACCAAAGAGATTTGGTAAAAAGAAAATCTTATGTGTAAACAATGATGAATCTTCAAAAGACACAGATAGTGACTCTTCCTGTGAAAATAAGGTAAATGAATTCATGCTTATGGACAAAGAGGATTACGATAATAAAATCACAGGAAGTGATGCTAATGATGAATAAGTTGTGGTTGACTTGGAAAGAGAGTTGATCAACACTTTGGAAGAGATTGACAGACTTAGACTTAAGAAGAGAAAGCAAAAACAATTGTTGATCCAGTTCAAGAAAGGAAGTAAAAAACCTGATGAAGACTTTTCCCTACTAAAAGTGGAATTAGAAGAGGAAAATAAAATTGAAGACATTCTAAAACAACAATTATCAGAAAAGAAGGCAATATGTGAAGCTATGGAAGAAGAAGTAGTGAAAACTAGGAAAGAGTTCGAGAATTTTCAAGCCTTGTATCAATAGAATTTGTCAAGTATCAAAGCCTCAGAAGCATTAGCCACCATTCTTAATCAACAAAGGAGTCCAAAGTTGAAAACTGATTTGGGTTGTGAAGAGGGATCAAGTAGTGGTCATCCAAACAATAAATACTCCATCAAGTTTGTCAAATCTACAACCACTGACAACAACAAACCTGTAGAAACAAAAGAAGAAAATCAACCACCTAGGAAGAGTAAAGGAAAAGGTGCCACAACTGAATCTATAGAACAAATAAATAATGCACCCTTTTCTCAAGGAAATCATCAACATGGGGTACAAATAGTTTTTCTATGGATATTGTTTCTACTGTACTAACTTTGGCCACAAAGATGCAAATTGTTCTTTAAGATTTAGACATGAGCAATAAATATTCCCAAGGAATAAATATATGCCACAATAGAGAATGAGACAGCCAAGTAAAAAACAATCATAGATTGTAAATTGTCAAATTAATTTTATAGACACACAACTGAGGAGGTCAAGAAATAATAAATAGTCAATGAGTAGACAACATTGCAACAATCACTTTGACCTATTGAACAATGATATTGAATTCTATAACTATCATAACTTTGGCCACAAAGCTGCAACCTTCCATCTAAATAATTACAAAGCAGATCCAAGGATAAAACTCTTAGCTAGAAAGGCTAGCACATGGAAAAATAAATATAGTGGAAAATGTGGCCTAGTACTCTCAACTCAAAAACAAAAGGAATCCTGGAATATAGACAATGGATACTCCAATCACATGAGTGGAGAAAAAGGATAAGGTTCTGCCTATAAGTAAAAGAAAAATAGGAAATGTGATCTTTGAAAATGACAAACCAGGTAAAGTCAAGGATAAAAGGATGGTGAGCTTGAGCAATGGCAAAGGAGACTCTCGGGATGATTTTCTTATAGATGATCTAAAACATAATTTTCTCAGTATAATTCAAATGTGTGACAAAGACTGTGAAGAGGTGTTCACGTCCAGAGATTGTAAGGTGAAAAATGTAAACTTGGGACAAGTAGTGGCTAAAGGAATAATGACAGATAATAATGTGGATATTGAATTCTCTCCTTCAAGTAAAGAAGAAGCTTCATATACAATAAAATAATGTTTTGTTAAAATTTATCCCATGGAAGAAGTAGAAGTAGAATCATGTCATAAGATGGAAGAAGAAGTTGTGAAGGTCGAGAATTTAAACACCCAAATCAAGTTCTTGAACAACTCCATGACCCTGGATGATATCTTGGATAGTCAAAGATCACCAAATGAAAAATCCGGTCTTGGATACAATAAGGAAGAAATCAATGCTCCTAAGAAGTCTAATACAAGTCCTTCATTTGTAAAAAGAGAAAGCAGGTATGAGAGTGTTTGTAGTGTTTTTTTCTTGTGATGAATATGGTCATAAAAGCCTTGGATTGTAGGCATCATGGAATAAAAATGAAGATGTTGTAATAGAAGATTAGATAAGCAAGACAGGGGGAGTCATTCAGGTATGACAAGAAAAGGTTGATGAACGAGTCCCAATAAGAGAGGTGAGAAATATTGAGTCTATTACAAAGGACACAGTTGGAGATGAAGATGAACAGGTCCAAGAATCAAAAGGATAAGATTGTGAGTTAGATACAAATACTCTATAGAACTCAAATATGAGGGTCCATCTTGTCAGGGGGAGTATGTATTGGTTGAATATCTGATACCTTCGACAAAGTATTGCAGTAGCTCAGGGGGAGCATGTTTTCTTTGACATTGATGTCAAAGGGGGAGAAAAGGAGTGGTCTGGATGCTATAGATGGATATCTAAGTAGAACAATGCAGTCATTCAAGGTTTCCATCAATGCTAAAGGGCGATATTGTTGGCATGTTTATAGGCCGAGTGTGCTTATCATTGATGGAAAGAACAATAATGACATTCGTAGGTTTACATGCAGAGTGTGCATGGAAATAATAACAATGAAGACACATAAGAGAAAGATCGAGAAGATCAGGAGGAATAATCTGAGTGTCAATCGATGGAAAATAGGAAAGGAGTGGACAATATGAAGTAACAAAAAATGTCAGATGAGATAGCGCTTTGCGATTTCCAGATGTACAACTGAGCTTAGAAGAGATAGCGCTTTTCACTTTCTAGAAGTGCAGCTGAGGTCTAAGAGAAGGCTCATAGAAGGATCAAAGGTAGAGGCCTTTGACAATTAGACATTCTTCCAGGTTGGCAGGAAGCGTAAGCTCAGGAGGAGGAGCGACAATGGTCATCAGATTAGATTCCAGACAATAGGAAGTGCATATGAGGATATTGGATCTCAGCCATTAGATCTGAGTGCATAGACCAACAAATTTTGGATCCTAAGAAAAGTGCATGAGACAAGTTTCGAAGTCATCAGAACCATCCATCGTCAGAGATGACACATGGCAAGCAATTGGAATTTCCCTGACTTTCACATTGGAGGAGTCAAAGGAGCGTGTTGTGGGAACTCACGATATGCAAGGTCATGAAATGATTCTGGCCATTGGAGCTAGAGGACACGTTGTGAGTGATTGGAATTTTGCTGAATTTCACATTGGAGGGGTCAAAGGAGCGTGGTGTGGGAACTCATGATACACAAGGTCTTGAAACAATCCTAGCCATTGGATCCAGAGGACACATGGCGAGCGATTGGAATTTCGTTGACTCACAAATCAAGAAAGTCAAAGGAAAAGTTGTAGGAACTCACGATATGTGAGGTCGTGAAATGATCACAAACATTGGATCTGAGCATCGAAGGATTGATCTCAACCATTGGATCATCCTGAAGTGGAAGGATAGGATAAGCCCATAAGACATTCAACACTCCAAAATTTGTGAAGGAATCTTGGTTGTCCATTGAGGCAGGACACGTGGTGGCAGATAAGAAGATTCACAAATTTGTGAATCAGAAGAACTATGATGAGAAGTCTATAGACTTCGAGAAATGAAAAGTGTCGATGAGATATGGATTGTTGTATCACAGAGGGTTGTGGGTCGTCGATCTGGAAAATCCCAGAATTGAGAATTTGGAGTTGGAAGAGTCAGGGTTGGCTCATGTCAAAACCTTGACATGCGAAGTCGCGATGAGATTTGAGCCATTGGATCAAAGAAGGGATCTGGTCCATTGATATGGCAAGCGAAGTGCTCTAATTTTTGGCCCATGGTCATAGCTAAGGTCACATCATCAAAGGATTAAGGGAGGAGATAGCATGTTGTTGGGCTCCACATTGGAGATCACTAAGATCGCCAAGCTCCTTATTGAATAAGCGCTTGGTCATAACTCATGGTCATGTGAGAGGAAGGAGCTAGCCCAGCTAAGCTTCATTTTGGATATCGCAACTTGGGAGAGTCAAGATGTCTCATACCAAGATCCCCGAGGTTGCGAGTCACGAAGAGCCTATTGGATAGGTGAATGGTCACTGTCGATGGTCATATGAAAGGAAGGGGCTTAGCCAGAAGAGCTAGCACCCACTGTGTATTTTTTCACAGAAAGGGAAAAGGCCCCAAGAGAATGAGTCCACAGAGGATCTTTGGGGAATTTACAAAAAACACTGATTTTTTCTACACAGAGAATTTGAAGAGGCTTCAGGGTGATCGATAGAGAAGATGAAGAGTCTTGACTGCTAGAGAAGCCAAGGAATATGATGATAACATATAGTGATGATGAAGGAGATTCGGTAATGACAGAGAAGACGAAGAGTCTCGACTGTCAGAGAGGATAAGGAATCTTAACATAATTGGCACTGATGATGAACTCACAAGTAATAGAACCACTAGAGAAGATGTAGAGATGTGATTATGATCAATAGAATACTGGCCTTGACAAATGATGAAAAATGGAGAAGTGATGTTATTCAGCTGTAGAGAAATGTTGTGAGAAAGGAGGAGTAACAATGAACAACCTGTGGTGTAGAACACTATCACTATAAAGATCATGCAAAGACATTGTGAAAGTGGCATACAGAAGGTGCATAGAGAGTATAAAAACTCAGAACATAGAGGATATGTGGTATACTGTTGAGAGTGATTTATGTAGGTAGAATCATGTCGTATGAATGAGTTGAAGTGTATAAGAATCAAGGAACAAAAATGAATATCAGAGAGAAGAACATAAAGAGAAGTAGATGTGAGGAGAGAGACATTGATGCAGGCGGAGCAGAGCAGTGTAGCAAAACAATGATGAGACTGGTAAGCCATAGATAAATGTTGAATCATTGTGATAAAGTTGTAAAAGGAAAATATTCATATTTCAGGGTGGCAGGGAGGTGCAAGGGAGGATTGGTGTCCTCAGAGTTTCAAGTAGGTACTTGAACACAAGGAGTTGGAGCTTCCATCTAGTTGCAGCCAAAAAAACTAGCGTGGTAGGGTGGTATAAGGGAGAACTATTTCTCTATGTTATAAAGGTTGATGCCTGTGTGACTGGAAGTTGGTTCTTCCATCCAGTTGGTTCTGGAAAACTTAGGGAGTTGGTGCTTCCTTCTAGTGGGTGCTATAGAAACCAGGGAGTTGGTGCTTCCTTCTAGTGGGTGCTAGAGAAACCAGAGAGTTGGTTCTCTCAACAAGTTTTATCTTGCAAAATAGAGGTGGTAGCCTCACAATGAGTTGGTTCTCATAAGAATGATAATGTACAGATTACTTATAATATCAAGAAGAAGGGGTTTTTCCCTTTATGGGTTTCCTCAGAAAATATATATCTATATACATTTCATGTGTTTAATTGATGTTGAATATTCTATTGCTTACCTCCTTTCATTATTGTGATTTTCATTGAGTGCTTTGTAAAGAGTTTAAAATGGGCATAATTGTTTAAGCACGAGAACATCTGATTCACCCCCCCGTATTAGTTTTCCAACACTTATGTCCATTGGAATCTGTCTCTACATTACCAAATCTGATATTCTGGCCTTCAACCTCTTTATCATGGCTTTAGGATCCCTCACCTTCTTCCATTTCCTCAATACGTATTCTGAGATGATGTGTTTAAATCCCTTAATTCTGCAAAATGTGCAAGTGACCATTTTGTTAGAATTAATAATATGATAAACAAAATTGTCAATAATTCTATAGATCCTTTCAACTCATGAATAATTTATACGAATAACACTTCCATGTGATCCTTGGGATAATACATAAATCAATTATGCATAGGAGCTTCCTTCCAGCCACTTTCCCAAGTGACCACGACTCGAAACAGCGGGCCAAATCCTTCCTGGTGATTTTTTGTGTTAGAATCACTATATCAAAGATCGTGTGGTTGAGAATCGATCAAGGGATGAGATCGAAGGTCAATCGGAGATCTAAAACTCTAGGTTTCGAGAGTTCCATATTTTCCACACTCTCAACTCTTTCAGAGTGCCAAGTCTCCATACTGCAGAATCCGTTGCCACATATCCTATCTCGATCGACAATTAGTATTTCCTTCATAGATCTGCGTTTCAAGGCTTTACCAAGTGCCTCTTCAAAAATATCCCATAGTGCTAAAATATCATAGGTCCTCTCCTTCCTACATGTATCACCTCTCGATCACTGATGGAGATTAAATCTAGCCTTCGGGAGTTCTCGACCCAAGCATCCTGCACTCAAAATATCTAGAGTACCAAGTGTTTGGACCTTGGGATCTTGCGCCACGTGTCTACTATAATCAAGGGATAATATGGACTTCGACCTTCAAGCCTTCAATATTCCTCAACCCCACTGCTTATTCCTTGAATCCTCAAGAGTACCAAGCCTCCAGACTATGGGATATACTGCCACATGGCAGCAAGTAAGGCATGGACACGTGGCACTTTCTGATGGATGACACATGTCATATAATAACTGGCACGCAAGGTATTTGAAAAACATGAAACATGGTGACACATGGAAAGCTTCAAGTGTGTACACATCACCCTAGGTGATGTCAGCAGACCATGTCACCCTAGTGCCTCATGACTTCGAGACTTCAAAAATTTGGTGGACTCTCCCCACTACACCACAAATTCCCCGAACATTAAACTCTCCAATTGGTTGACCTGCAGACACATGTACTGAAAAATAATGATATAGATCTACATCAAGGGTTCGAGACTTCAAAGGTTTCTACTGCTGAACACCACCACACCCCCAGACTGTTGAACGACAAATTTACGAACGCTTTCTAATCTTCAAACACATGTATTTGAATATGACGGGTCCATATTTATGCCAGAGTTATGGACTTCAAAGGTTTTCTACCGATCCTCAACCATCAATCATAAACTATCTAAGATTTCATCACTCGATATTCAACCCTTCACCCAATTCTTCGACCCCTGACCATCGGTCGTCAACGATTGTTTTTGTCAAACTTACATACTTAGAATTTTTGAAAAAATCACAGGTGAATTTGGGCCATTGATATCCTGGCCAAGATGATATTGACCATTTATTTTCACCAAATCCCCAAACAACCAAAAGCAGTAGGAACCGTCGATGTTCCTCAGTTTCCAAATCTCTGAATTAATCCCAGCCATTAATTTGGTGATTCTGCCAAACTTTGTAACATTCAATTTTTTTATTTTTTTTAAGGATGAATCGGGTTCGTTGATCCAATATTGAACACGATCTCGACCGTTGATTCTCCAAACTCTGTCCCACATTACAACGACCATTAAAACTAAAATTTTCAACCTTTCAAGTCAAATTAGGCTTCACAAATCCACAGATCAAATCCATTAACTTATTAGATGATCCTGGAATCATTCAAACTCAGATCCATTCATGAATTTGGGGGATTTCTCTAAAATTCTTCCATCGTTTTTCCCCAAATTCACACACACACACACACACAATTTGTAACAACAAATCTGAATCTTCCTGATCTACACTTTTTTTGGCCTGTAACAGTCCATTGTTTGAACCAAAAGCTATGATACCAATTTGTGACGTAGCCATCCTCCCATAGGCTAGGAAACACCACTACAACTCTTTATCTGTTACCAAATTTAACATACCCAACCTCCCATAGGAGGAAAATTCCATATCAAGAATGCAACTCTTGGCGGATTTGGAAACTCTAATAAAAATTAATTAATAATGAAGCATGAAATACATACTTGAAATGATCGAGATTCATACCACAACATAAAATACATGCATAATATATCATGCACAACATTAACTAGCAATCATGCATATTAAGGTATAATCTCAGGTATAATAATTTGATACGTAGGGGAAATAAATACATAATACATGGAAACCATAATAGATAACACTTATCTTTTATAAAAGAAGACACCAACTAGCTGCAGAACAAGGACGTTCCACCCAACCATAGACATTATTGTTCCAAGTCTCAACAATGGTGTCACCCCCAAGCTAGGGATATGAATCCACAAGGCCGGTTCTATAGTTTTACTTGGCTTTCCAAACCACTCATCACTCAATCTCTCACAGGACTCTCCAACACTCACAACAATCCAAGTACCCAAATCTTTTCTACCCAGCCTGCACCACCCAAGAGAATAGACCTCCACCCTTCTCTACCATGCAGTCCCTTAGGAAGTCCCTCTCTATCTAGGTCTCTAGTGTAGCTGGTCTAGAATATCCATGTTAGGACTCTCAGGATTCGCAAATATGATCAAAGTTGGTCACAGGACAAACATCCTAGACATGCAGGCTTTAGATCATGGCTGGACTACACCAACAATCTATACAACCAAGAAAACTGTGGCTTCTCTTCAACAGTTCATCTTCCTTTCCCAAGCCAATACACCAAAATGAGGAAAAATGAGTGAGTGAAGGGATGGATGTAATGTAGAATCTATGAGAGAGGATGAACAATGAACAAAATAGGTGAATGAACGCATGAGGCGACCAAAACAAACACCAAACTGGGGACAATAATGAGAATATTTCCCAACGGGAAAATAGACCAACCCCTTTCATAGACCAAGGATGGGTTTTTGTAATTCGCAGGGATCAAGAACCTCTTGGCCTTCCCCCAAGAGCTCACGTAATTGATCCCCCCCCCATTACACAAAATGGGTAATATAAAATAAATATGCACTTAGCCCCTCAAGCCCCTTCTCTTGTGGAATCATAGCCCCCTATAACTCTAGTCCTTGTCTGCCTAGCACCAACGATGTATTTAATATTAACAATAATAAAAAAATTACATTTCTTAGGAAAACTAGACTTTTAATAATTGTTTGGGAACTCTGGCCTCTCAACAATGTAACAATACATTATTTTTTACGGGGGCTCAAAATTCGGGGTGTTACATGCAAAATTAGGGATTTTTGTTGGAAGGGAATTTTAGCCTAAAAACCATCTAGAGAAGTGAACCCTATCCTATAAAACTCATTGGTAGCTTGAGCGCAACTTTTTAGTGGCCAAAGCCTCTAGAAAGTGAAACCCTAGTTTTCACTGGTATGAGAAAACTAGAAAACCAGGAAACCAGAACCAGTACCGGAAGTGCCCATCTAGATTTTCCTCAGGCTCAATTTCAAGGGGTAAAAATTGGATTTTATGAAAACAAACTGCATGAGACTACTCACCTCATCCCATTGCATCTCCTGGTAAATTTAAATTTCATTTCTGAGTATTTTCAATTTTTGGTCATTTTCCCAGCTCCAGATCAAGATGTATGCAAGCACCAAGATAGTTGACAAATTAGAAGGTGTGGAAAACTCGTTTTCTTGGAAGTATAAGATTGCACTCATTCTTTAATGGAGTGATCTTTCAAAATTCATAAAGGAAAATGTATCGGAAACCGAAGAAGATGCAACTAAAGAAAAGTAAAAAAAGGATATGGTTAAGTCCAAAAGAAACATTGAAAACTCTATTAAAGATCACTTGATCCCTCAAGTGGCTTATAAGAAAACTCCAAAAGAGATTTTTGATTCCCTAACTATAATGTATGAAGGAAATAACATTAACCGAAAGATGAACTTGAGAACCCAACTCAAGAATACAAAGATGCAGAAAGGAGAAAGAGTTCATGACTATTTCTTTAGTATTTCTAAATTCAAGGAAAAACTAGAAGAAATTGGAGACAACCTAGATGAATATGAACTCATAATTATAGCTCTTAATGGTCTCATAAGACATTGGGATGCCTTCACCCAAACTATCGGTGCAATAAAGGAAAAACTCCAATTTGATAGTCTTTGTGAAGAATGTGTTCAAGAAGAAGCAAGAGTATCTAACCGAGAAGCAATACTATTAAGGGATGAAGATAAATCCCTAGATTCTCATGCTAAAGGAGGAAAGAGAAGGTCTCATTTCCAAAAGGATACCCACCTCCATAAGGAATCTCACTCCCCAAATAGATTGATCCATTTCCATAATGAATCTCACCCTCTAAGGAGATTCCAGAAGTTTCAAAAAGGTCAAAGAAGAGAAAAATATTTCTCCTCTTATCAATGCTATCATTGTGATAATATGGGACACAATTCTAAGAATTGTATTTCCATAAGGGAAGAATACAAGAATATAAATAAAAAAAGACACCATGCCCATGCAGTTGAAGATGATTAGACACCCACAAAGATGATTAAAGAAAAGATTGAAGACAATGTTTTATTCTCTACCCTCTCATGATCTATGTCACTTCGAGAGGATACTTGGCTCATAGAAAATGGTGCCTCTAAGCAAATGACATATCAGAGAGACATTCTCTCTATCCTTATAGAAAAGAACTCTCTCCATAAATTTACACTCGGAGATGATTACCAATACCAGGGATAATTTTAAGGATGGAAATTTATATTAAAATGTAGAAACTTGGGCTAATCTTACTAGTGCTTAATATGCAAAATGTAAAATGTTTGGAAATATTTTGGTAAATATATTCAAATTTCTAAGGATTTTGTATAGTTTCTATAAAAAAAATTCAATTTTTAAGGTAAAATTATTTTATTCTATGGAATTTGGGAGAATTGTTTTTAGAGAAAAAGGAAATTGACGAATCATTTTTTTGAAAAAAAAAAGAAGGAAAATTAGCCCATTTGCGAAATTTAGCCCCCAAAATCATTTATGACTAGTACCCTGTCAAAGGAGTGGGAGAATACACATAAAAAATTGATTCATGGACCCCGAATAAAATTAAGGATGTACTATATATACCAGGTTTCACAAAGAAATTACTTTCTATCTCAGCTTTAGTTAAGAAAGGTTTCAGGGTTACTTTCATAGATGGTGAAGTTCTTATGTGGCCTAAAGGAAAAACCATAGAAGATGCAATTGTTATTGGAACATATGAAGGTGACATGTATAAGTTAAGAGGTCACTCAGATGCTGTAACGATCCCCTCAACCATCCTGAGGTCGGGGGTTCGCCACTCTAGAGATACCACTCACACTCTGACGCAAGTTGATAACATTTCCAGCCATAAGGCCGACCATGATACTCTAGGGAAAAATTTCGTTCCCATACTGTGGAACATATAGTAGCATACCCAGTAGTCAAGTAAGCAATGCCACCTAAATTTACTCTTTAGACTGCATGCAACTAAAAAATATACATACAACACGCTCATGGAAGCTTTACATCTAACATAAACAAACAATTACTTTCTCTAACATGAGTTTTATATTACAAATAATGGTAATTATCGATATGCATCATTTACAGGAAATTACCAATAAGCACACACACATTCATAGTCACATATATGATAAAATTGTAACATGGGCATGTAAATAGAAAAACAACATATTGATATATGATACAATTGATACTTATCTTTAAAAAGACTATCACCAACTGCTTATAGACCATCCACGAACCTCCCAGCCATATATTACATTGTTCATCACTCTCAACAGTGAATCACCCCCGAGCTGGGACAAAACTCCACCTAGGGTAAAGGGATTCCTATCTAGGCTAAGGCTCATGGACAACATGAAAGACTCCATCTAAGGAGCTCAACTCAACTAACATCCTACAGCCTCTCATTCCCCACATGCTTTTCCCACCCAAGGAAGTGTGCCCCTTCTCTTCTCAATAGTCGCTTGGTTTCCCCACTTCCCTTCCAGGGCTTCAACAACAGGTCAGACCGGAAGTCTCAGAGTGTTGTAGCTGCAATTTAGCACCTACAAAAATCAATCCCCAACAATTCTCTCACCTAGAGAACTCTGCTCACGGGCATGACAACCCTCTTCTTTAATCCCGCTCCAAGATAACCAGGTAAACCGACCGAAAAGGGACGAGGAAACAGGTTTCGAAAAAGTGGAATGGTTGTCTCAAGGATAATAGAATGTATGAGTGAAATGGTCATGGAGTCATTAACTAGATAACTGAGTGTGTTTTTTTTCTTGGTATCATTGTGAACTCTCTATAAAAAATGATGGTTAGCCTGATGGTTTCCCCCCTTTTTTTCCGTTCGTAAGGTATTCCTCCCGAATAATCCCCACTGAGCTAAGTTTCCCCACGATATGAATGCATGTCCTCGACTTGACACTTGTCATATCAAAAGTTTCTTTTGTCCACTTGTCCCCAACTTTAGAACTTAGGATAAATTAATTATCCATACTTTATGTTTTAGGAAATATTAATATAATATCCTTGACTTTTGGCCCTCTCTTTCCCTAACTGGTGAAGTTCAGTCCCCCATCTCTTTTATCATGGTTGGTCTGCATGTAGTGATGTATTTTTATATTAGTCATGAGTCATGTACAAAGTAGGTGCATTGGCCATTGACATCTAGGCACAGTGGCCTAAGTCCAATACATAAGCATTCTGGCTTATAATATTGGCTCAATAGCCTATAATGCATATTATATACAGAAAGGTTCACTGACCTTAATATTGTGCGCACTTAGTTACTGCGCATTGTATCCTCTATCTTTAAGGTTGTGCACACCTTAGTTCCTACACGTAGTATTCATAAATGTGCACATGGCATCCCTTTTCTACGTAGTTGATCCAAAATCAGATCCAGAAGCTTGACAGGGCTTGAAAAATGCTCAAAAATGAAAGTGCTCGGAATGCGACAAAACCTATGCCATTGTGTCCGTCTCGTCTTCTTGATTCCAGTGATATATTTACTTTGTCAAACAGACTCCGTATGGAGAAGATATCGCATTCTATCTGAAAAGTCAAACAGGTAAAAGAAGGGATGACTGTACAGTTCGTACAGTCCACGTGTCATGTCGACTGTGTAGACCGTACGATCCGTACAGGTGACGTGGCAGTTTCAGCAGATGACACATGGTAGCCTTGGGTGACGACACATGGTAGAGTGTGACAGGTCGGTTTGGCGTATGGATGAACCTATCCAGAGGTGACATGTGTCACCACTGGAAGGGTGACATGTGGCACAGATGACGTCATCATATGACGTGGCAAGGTGATGAGGAAGTACGGCTTTCGACAAGTGGCAGGCACATGGACCAATAGGCGACTAACACATGGCATATATTGGTTGGTTTTTAAGGTGCCACGTGGCCCAGTCATGGGCTGCCACGTGGCACCCCGGAAGTGGCTGATTGGTTATGTTTAAAATAGTATGAGGTCCATGGGAGTTGAACCCACGACCTCTCGGTGGCTCCACACTTTGGTAGAGTGTGGGCTACCAATAGCCCACACATTATTGCTTATACAATATATGTTAAACAATATATAAAAATTCGTTTTATGTATTGGTCAGCACGGGGGTCCGGGCTAGGGCTTAGCCCCAACCCTTGGTCACACTATTATTGCATGTCCCCATACCTACCAACGACGTGCGCGGGGTTTTTTTAACATAGCATTTGGTCCTATGCGTATGCCATGAGACCTGGAGTTAGCGAAATAAGGGGGGCAACGCTTAGCCTACGAGCTAGCGCTTGTCCATATTAACCCATATGACCATGCCAGAGGGGGTGTGCGCAGGGATCGGGGGATAGCACCCGAATTAGTTATAAAGTGGGTTTTATAACCAAATTTTGGTTTTTTTTTATTGTTAATTAACCTATTTTTAATTAATTTTCTCCATTTTTTTGGAGTTATTGGGCAATTTTGGAGCCTAAATTCTTGGAGGAAGTTGGAGATGAGAAAATAAATTCCTAGTTATATAACCCAAGCCTGTTTGAGGCCATGAGAGGGCATTCATAGCATAGTTATGCTGAGGAGAAGCCAAGCCAAAGCCATTTTGAGGCAGAGAAGTTTTTGAGGAGGAGACGTTGTCGGACCATTTCTGGGAGCTCCGGACATCCGTTTTGCGTGCCATTTTCTCTACATGGTTCTAGAGATCTAGAAGAACATGACCAGATCAGTCTTGTATCCATTTGGCATTGCAGTGATGTACTTTTGAGCATTTGAACAGAAATAAAGAAGCCTCACTCACAGAGAAAAAGGCCCAGAGACGTAGGCAAAGTTGTGCCGAACTCCGTTATGAATCTGCGTGTTATGGTTTGTTGTCTTTTATTGCATTTCAGATCTGCACATATGTATATGGAAGTTATAATTCCTCTTCTTTCCTCATTCTTCACTAGGTTTTCTCGAATGGTTAATTAATGCATGCAAAATTAAAAATAAACCATAAGTCATTAAAAGATCCGACGGATCAAGTGGTATCAGAGCTAGTTGACGTTTGGATTTGAGTTTTGCATGTTAACCAGGGAAAAACTACAACATGGTGAAGGTGAGATTTTTGTAGAGAATCCATTAATTGGATTGAGAAAAAGAGCTTCTCACAGCGAGAAGATGGCATTGGAAGAAGGGATTTCTCAAGATGAGAAAGAGTTCTGGAAAACATTCCTTGCTATGTCGGAGATGGTGAAAGTCTTGTACGAAGATTACCTGGAACGGAAGCAACCAGTTTTGGGTGATTTTTCAAAGGGAAAAAGTGAAGAGGAAGAGGACCATCCTCAGATTCCTCCTTCGCCTCCATCAACACCTCCTCCTTCTCCTTCTTCTTCAAGTTCAAGTTCTAAATCTAGTGGAAAGAAAAATGTTCATAAGAATAAACATGAAATGCCATTGTTAAAACTTGATGTAAAATTTGAGTTGCCCATATATGATGGTGAAGTAAATGTAGAAAAACTTGATAAATGAATCAGGCAGATGGAGGTATATTGAAGTGTGCAACAGATCGAGGATGAGGCCACACGAATCAAGTTGACATCTTTGAGACTTGCAGGTACAACTCTTATCTGGTGGCAGAGCAAGCTGCAAAAAGGAACACAAAATGTGGGTAATGTATTTCCATCATGGAAGGATTTCATTTCTTCACTTAGGAAACAATTCTATCCTTTGGGTTATAAAGAAAAAACAATAATTGAATGGCAATATTTAAAACTAAGAAAAGGACAAATGGTGAAAGAATACACCGATGGATTTCGAAAAATGGCATTAATGTTAGACATTCCTTTGCAAACACAAGAAAATCTTATGAAGTATATAGGAGGTTTTCTTGCGCATATTAGAAACACTATTTTCATGTTTGGACCCACTAACCTTGATGATGTTTCTGTTCAATCTACGTATATTGAAGCAGGGAAAGAAGGTGTGTCAGGGGAATCATCATTTTAAAGTAAAGAAGACAAGAGGAAAAGGCATGGCAATGGCAAGAATGCAAATGCAGTAATAAAGAAGGAAGGAAATCCCTCTTGCAAGCATTGCAAGAAAGAGGGACATGATGAGGACAGATGTTGGCAATTGCATCTCAAGAAGAAGCCAAAGTGGTTCAAAGAAAAGAAGGGAACGCAAATAGTGGCAATGACATCAAAACCCACAGACTTGGGATCAGATTCAGGTGATGAGTCAAAGATTTCATTGGTTGGTATGACAGGTAAAAATGGTGAAGATATTGATTGTAGAAGTAAGTTGTTTCATATAAGGGTAATCATGCGACACACTAAGATATACACATTAATCGACAGTGGATCTCAATCTAATCTAATTTCAGAAGAATTGGTTAAGAAATTGGGGTTAAAAACACAAACTCATCATAAGCCTTACACACTTAAATGGATAAGCAATCATCATCA
>JZKD02S2247245.1:223313-234200 GCA_000966675.3 Picea glauca
TGCTCATCGTGTTAAAGAAAATAAAACACTTCAAACAAGGGAACAATTAATGAATGCAGTGCAAGCATGCAACAAACCAATAATTGTTTCAAATGAAGTAATTGATCTTAAGAAATAACAAGATATGGTTGTTGAATGGAAAATCAATCATAAGTTGCTTCAAGATAAGCTCATGTCGTGCAAATACTTCAAGTATATCAGTTCATTTGCAGTCATCTTTTTGATGATGTCATTAGCAATGTTTTCTACATGGATGATAGTGGCTTCAGTAAGATGTAACAGGGTTCAAATGGCTAACAAGATACTGTCAGTTGTCATGATTATGTTACAGTTGATCTTGATGAGACAGGTGCACAGGATAGAGTTCAGAGACAGAGAGCAAGCCGAGTGGCCTATCTCGAGCTTGTTGACTGGTCAGTAACCTTTTGGGGACCAAAAGTTCTTATTGTGGGGAGGTGTGATCAAAAATCAGATCTAGAAGCTTGACAGGGCTTGAAAAATGCTCAAAAATGAAAGTTCTCAGAATGCAACGAAACCTATGCCATTGCATCTGTCTCATCTTCCTAATTTTGGTGGTATATTTACTTTGTAAAACGGACTCTGTATGGAGAAGATATCGCATTCTGTCTGAAAAGTCAAACAAGCAAAGAAAGGGATGACTGTACAATCCATACAGTCCACGTGTCATGCTGACTATGCAGACCGTACGATCCGTATAGTTGACGTGGCAGTTCCAGCAGATGACATGTGGCAGCCTTGGGTGACGACACATGGCAGAGTGTGACAGGTCGGTTTGGCATACAGATGAACCTATCCAGAGGTGACACGTGTCACCACTGGAAGGGTGACACATGGCATAGATGATGTCATCATATGACATGGTAGGGATGATGTGGCAAGGTGACGAGGCTGTACGGCTTTCGACAAGTGGCAGGCACGTGGACCAATAGACGACTGACACGTGGCATATATTGGTTGGTTTTTAAGGTGCCACGTGGCCCAATCATGGGCTGCCACGTGGCACCCCAGAATTGGTTGATTGGTTATGTTTAAAATAGTATGAGGTTCGTGGGAGTCGAACCCATGACCTCCCGGTGGCTCGGCACTTTGGTAGAGTGTGGGCTACCAATAGCCCACACATTATTGCTTATACAATATATGTTAAACAATATATAAAAATTCGTTTTATGTATTGGTCGGCGCGGGGGTTCGGGTTGGGGCTTAGCCCCAGCCCTCGGTCACACTATTATTGCATGTGCCCATACCTACCAATGACGCGCGCAAGGTTTTTTCAACATAGCATTTGGTCCTATGTGTATGCCATGAGACCTGGAGTTAGCGAAATAGGGGGGGGCAGCGCTTAGCCTACGAGCTAGCGCTTGGCCATATTAACCCATATGACCATGCCAGAGGGGGTGCGCCCAGGGCTCGTGGGCTAGCACCCAAATTAGTTATAAAGTGGGTTTTATAACCAAATTTTGGGTTTTTTTATTGTTAATTAACCTATTTTTAATTAATTTTCTCCATTTTTTTGGAGTTATTGGGCAGTTTTGGAGCCTAAATTCTTGGAGGAAGTTGGAGATGAGCAAATAATTTCCCAGCTATATAACCCAAGCCTATTTGAGGCCATGAGAGGGCATTCAAAGAAGATTTATGTTGAGGAGAAGCCAAGCCAAAGCCATTTTGAGGCAGTGAAGCTTTTGAGGAGGAGACGCTATCGGACCATTTCTGGGAGCTCCGGATGTCTATTTTGCATGTTGTTTTCTTTGCATGGTTCTAGAGATCTGGAAGAACATGAACAGATCAGTCTTGTATCCATTTGGAATTGCAGCAATGTAATTTTGAGCATTTGAACAGAAATAAAGAAGCCTCCCCCACAGAGAAAAAGGCCTGGAGACGTAGGCAAAGTTGTGTCAAACTTCGTTATCAATCTGTCTGTTATGGTTTGCTGTCTTTTATTGCATTTTAAATCTGCACATGTGTATATGGCTGTTATAATTCCTCTTCTTTCCTCATTCTTCACTAAGTTTTCTCGTATGGTTAATTAACACATTCAAAATTAAAACTCAACTATAAGTCATTAAAAGATCCGACGGATCAGTAGTATATGTGCACACCATTCCATGAAAGGTGTATTACAAAAATGACGTCTACACAGATCACTAGCTTAAATATACTTGTATTATATTTACATTTGGGTTCGGCCGAGGGATATTACAATCCCCTCCCCTATTTATGCACTATCCTCAGTGCATCATGTACCCATATACAACAAAATTCTCAAAATTATTCAAAAAGATGTGGGCATTCTGGCCACATTTCATCCTCATGCTCCCAAGTAGCATCTTTAGGTCCATACCAGGTCCATTGGACCTTTACAATCCCTATGGCTTGATTCCAAAGTTTTTTGATTTTTCGTTCCAGGATGCACACCGAATGCACTTGGAAAGTGCCTTCTTGCTCCACCTGAATGACATTCCAATCAATAACATGATTAACATCAGGTATACATTTCTTTAGCAATGATACATGGAAGACATTATGAACAGACATAGATGCAGGAAATGCAATCATATAAGCAACTGGACCAATCCTCTCTAGGATTTCAAATGGTCCACAAAATCTAGCTGCTAACTTGGCCTAACTTCCCAGCTTTAGGGAGCTTCTGTTAGATTTAGGGAGCTTCTGTTAGCTTTCACTTCCAGGAAAACATGATCACCCACTTTGAATTCTCTGTGGCTTCTTTTTTTTATCAGCATAGATTTTCTGTCTATCTTGGGCAACTTTCAAATTCTGCTTAATTTTTAACATTTGGTCCTCCATCTCCTTGAGAAATTCTGGATTGACTACTATTCTATCATATGGATTATCCCAGCTTATTGTTCTATCAAATGGGATCATTTTCAATGATGCTTGATACCCATTATTGTAAGTGAATTCTACCAAGTGTAGGTAGTCTTTCCATTTCGATGGTTTGTCCATCACATACATTCTCAACATATTTGTCCATCAGACTTAGGATGGTAAGCTGTACTAAAGTTCAGATTCATTCTGAATCCTTTGAACAATCCTTTCCATAAATTTGAGGTGAATTTCTGGTCTCTATTAGACACAATCGTTTTAGGAATTTCATGCAATCGTGCCACTTCCTTCATGAAAATATCAACAACATCTGCTTCTTTGTGAGTAGTTTTTAGTGGAATGAAATGGGTAGATTTTGTAATATTTTCCACCACTACCATAATCGAATCATGTATCTTGCCTATTCTGGGAAATCCTGTAATAAAATCCATTGTCACCACTTCCCACTTCCATTCAGGAATGGGCAAAGGTTGCTACAATCCTGTTGGGTGCCTATGCCCTGTTTTAACTTTCTAGCATTCCATACACCTAGCGACGTATTCTGTAATTTCTCTCTTCATAACTGGCCGAAAGTATTGGCTCTTGACTACTGTTATGGTTTTCTGATATCCAGGGTGCCCTGCATAAGGAGCATTATGCATCTCATGAAAAATTATACGTTTCAAGTCCTGGACATTTGGTATAAAAATTATGTTCTTGTGTAGCAGTATTCCATCTACTTCCAACTTATAAATATCCATCTTCTGTGGTGTCTTGCCTTGTTGTAGCATTGCTACCAATTCTCTGTACTATAGATCTATATTTGCAGCCTCCATAATTTTTCTTTTAACATCAATATAATACATTTTGATGGTTGTAGCATGAAGCTCATGCACCCTCCTACTAAGTGCATCCACCACTTTATTTTCTTTCCCTTTGATATGCTTTATATCAAAGTCATATTCACTTAGAAGTTCTAACCATCTGCTTTGTATAGGATTTATATTTGGCTGATCAAATAAATAATTCAAACCATTGTGGTTTGTTCTTAGCTCAAACCTCTTTCTCGTGAGGTAGTGTCTCCATTTCCTCAGGGCATGCACTATGGCTTCCAACTCCAAATCATGAGTGACATAGTTTCTTTTATGCTCCTTCAACATCCTTGATTCATAACATATCACAAATCCATCTTGACCGAGGACTCCACCCAATCCTTCATTACATGCATCTGTACATACAATGAAATCTTCATTTGGGTCTGTGATCCTTAGTATTGGAGAACTTGTCAATAATTGTTTCAAATGTTGGAAACTCCTTTCATAGTCCGTCGTCTACTGAAACTTCATACCGTTTCTTTTGCAAGGAAGTGATTGGGTGTGCTATCTTCGAGAATCCTCCAATGAATCTCCTGTAGTAACCTGCAAGGCCCATGAAATATTTGACCTCTATCACATTCTTTGGTGCGGACCATTCTCTAATGGATTCTATCTTCTCATGGTCCACTTCTATCCCATCTTCTGAGATGATATTCCCAAAATAATGAATGTGTTTCTGATAAGATGAGCACTTGCTCAATTTGGCATACAACCGATGTTCCCTTAATACTTGCAACACCATCCTCAAATGACGTTCATGCTCTTCCTCTAGCTTGGAATATATAAGAATGTCATCCAAAAAGATAATGACAAACTTGTCCAAATACTCTCGGAAAACACCATTCATTAAGCACATGAAAACAACTGGTGCATTTGACAATCCAAACGGTATCAACGTGAACTCATAATGACCATACCTTGTCCTAAAGGCGGTCTTGCTAATATATTCTTATTTAATTCTTACGTAATGGTATCCTGATCTGATATCTATCTTTGAAAATATCCTTGCATCCTTCAATTGATCAAAGAGGTCATCAATCCTTAGTAGAGGATATTTGTTCTTAACAGTCACTTTATTCAATTATCTGAAGTCAATGCACAATCTTAACGTTCCATATTTCTTTTTCACAAACAAGACTAGGGCACCCCAAGGTGATACACTTGGGCGTATATACCCCTTTTTTATAAGTTCTTCAAGATGCATTTGCAACTCCTTCAATTTTTGTGTACTCATTATGTAAGGAGTCTTTGATACTGGCGTTGCTCCCAATATCAAATCTATAGAGAAATCAATGTCTCTCCTTGGGGGTAGTCCTGGTACTTCCTTGAATACATCTTCAAACTCTTTCAGGACTACATAATTCTCCAAATTTGGAACCTTGTCTTTAGGTGTCTCCTCCATTTGAACTGCAAATATTTTACATCCTCTTCTATAACATTTCTTTAGCTGTAATGATGGAATTTCTCTAACGGTTACTACCCTAGGAATTCCTTGCACTTTCCTTTGGTTCCCTTCTTCATCCAAGTAAGTGAATGTTTTGTTATGAAAATCTAATAGAGCATGACGTGGGTCCAACCAATCCATCCCAATTAAACAGTTAGAGGAACCTAAGGGTAAGATGTTCAAATCGGCCCTGGTATTTAGTCCATTCATGTCTATGAGGCAAGACTTAACCATCTCATTAACTTTTCTTCTAGCTCCTATAGCCAGTTGCACCAACCAGGATTTCCCATGCTTGCTTCTTGGTAATTGCAAACTTTCCACCATCTTTGGGTCTATATAACTATGGCTGGCTCCTGAATCAATTAAAATAGCAAGGGTTTGGTTGTTGATCATACCTTCCACTTCAATCATGTGGGACTGATACCTTGCTTGCTTGTTGTCCAAGGCTACATAAATCCTTGGCACATTTCTTCCCATGTCCTATATTGTCTCAGCTTGTTGTACATTGTGAACAACCCTACCTTTTTCGCCTCTATGAGGACAATCTTTGAACCTATGGTCTCCTTTACAACCTCAACATTGTATAGGTGGTTGTATTGGCCCTTGACTCCCTGTGTCAATCACTTTGGTTTCCTTATGAATTTTCTTCCATTGTGGATTATTCTGAAGAGTGGTGGCTTATCTCCCTTCTTTGTCTGATCCATCTTGAATTTCTTATTGTCTTCCCAAGCCTTTTGGAAAGCTGGTCTTTCTTTCAGCTGGTCATATAAGCATTTAGCTCTCCTTATGGTCTCTTCTAATGTCTGGGGATCATCATACTGTATTTTGTCACTAATGAACGATGGAAATCCACTTAAGTACCGTTGAATCTTGACTGTCTCATCCTTAATGAAAGATACATATTTCAACAGTTCCATAAACCTTCTCTCATATTCATTGATTTTTCATACTTCCAAGCTTGAGTTCAAAGAACTCTTTCATTTTCTTGTCATAGTATCTCTTGGTCAAGTACTTATTCTCAAAATACTTCTTGAATTCTCTCGAAGTAACAATTTTCTCTACAATGTGTTTTACCTGCACAAGTTGATCCCACCACAAGGAAGCCTTTCCTTTGAGTTGATAAATAACGATTCTACCTTCAACATGAGAAGAATAATTATGCAATTGAAAATACTTCCTTATGCCTAGAAACCATGTTTTGACATCTTCATCCTTCTTTTGCTCACCATCAAATTTAAGAGGTTTGATTTTGCTCATTTCTCCTCGCAGCTCATCCACCCCAGATCTCTTATACCTTCTGGCAGGGGATAGACTTGAGTTGTTGCCTACTCTCTTATGGGAATGTCTATGGGGATGATGGTGATGTCTACTAGCAATTTTTACTTCTCTCTTCTCCTCAAAAGATTTGTGACTTTTAGATCTACTTGAGTCACTCTCCTTAGCCAATTTCTTCTCTATTATGTTCAAACCTTCCAATAGTTTCATGTTGAAGTCATCCTACTGCTCTTTGGATTTCATAAGCCTTTCATTATCAGCTTTATGGATTTGGACATACTTCTGCAAATTCTTAATGGTCTTAGCCATATTCATATCTTCATTCCTTTCTTCTTTATGTCCGTTGGATTTCATTCCTTCCATGCCCAAATGGACATCCATCCCTATGCTCTTCTTTGGATGACTGTAATTCTCCTGTGCCTCTTCCATTCCTATGGAATCTGCACTAGTTTGTCCTGACTGAGGTGTTGTTAATTCTATAAAACGTGTAGCCATCGAAACTAATCAGAGTAATCAATCAACAATTCATGAGAATATGCACCATTTCGATTCAACATACACATCAAGATTATCACTCCTGATTTCTTGGTGTTATTACCATGAAAATTCTAGATAAGACCCAAGTCTTAAGAACAATGATGCGCAGTGCCTTCCGAGATACACTCGCGCAAGGTGGTATTGTTGAAACCACTTTTTCCAAGATGTGGTATCATGTGTCTCAGCATGTCAAATCCACCACTCGTGGAGCGGGTGATGGCTAGTCAGATCACCCTGCTTCATTCGTTCGATACTTCGCAGCCATGTGACGTCAGCTGAACGCCACCATGTAATGAACTCAAAAGCTAATCATTCAAAATGGATTGGCCGAGCATGGAAACCCAATGCTCCTTGTACGTAATCTGTCTGCGCTTCATAAATGGAGTTCTATAATTACCACTCCCCAAGTAGTAAGATATCTATGTATCCATAACCGTAGTAATATTCAAGCTTCTAGACTTCCTGCTCTCTATAGAGACACATTTTGGTATCCTCAACCTGATATACATGGACAAAGCTAAGTCGAGTGAGATTGGTTATTTGAGCAACATGCTAGGCTTTCCTGCGAATAAGGAGGAAAGGTTCCTTGCACACCTTCTAGCAACTAAGTTCCACACAGAGCCAATTATAGACTCACGATTGGAAGTCAGGCTGAATCCCACTATAAAGGATTTAATCATCAACATTCTAGCCACTAAGAAGAAAAGGAGTAAGTGGCATAAGAAGGAGGAATCTATGGTTGAAGCAGCCGAAAGTGTTGGAGAAAATCAACTGGTCTAGTTAGACTCTTCCTTAAATGCGGAGATCGCTAAGCTGAAGTAAGTCTTCAACTAAGATACGCATGTCTCAGTGAATTTTGAGTAGCCAGTAGCGGAGGTAAAGAGTACCAGAGATGATAGGCTTGTTCTTCAACGACCCTTTTTACAATAGACTAACTGTTGTCATCACCCTTTTGTAATTTTGCGATTAATATGATTATATAAATACATAAATGCATTTTTAAATTGTTTTATTACAATTTCTATTTGGTGATGTTATGAATCTTGTTTTCTTTTATAACAATTTTTCTTGTAATCTTATATTTTATTTTCATCTGTCTAAATCAGAAGAAATTAAATTCGAAATTAATTCTTCAATGTGGCTATGTGTTTATTTTTCTTTTATTATTATGCAATTGAAACTCAGACTCCTCACCTTCCAAGTGACTTGGTGTGCATTAACTTGACCTGTTCATTTATATTATCATACACAGCAATATTACAAGGTAAACACTTCTCCATGCACCTAAATCTACTGTGCGTTTCTTCTTCATCATACCGACTACTTACGCACACTATTATGGCATTGTGCACCAATATCCATTGTGCACAGTTCGATACTACACACTGATATTCCACATGCATTTTCATCCTATGCATGCACCATGTCAATTTTAACATACTCCTTCACACTCAAATATCTATGCACACTACTAAATACACTGTCACGAAACAACTTATACCCATACTTATGCATGTACCATCAAAACTCCTCTGTATTAAGAAATACTTGTGCACCCCATGTGCACCTTAATATGTGTGTGCTTATCACGCAAGGATAATTTCAGTGCATGCATATACACATAATAATCTTTTACGTGGCTCCACAATTTAACACACACACTAGCATGCCACGGTTTCCCGTGCGGTGTCAAATTTACCACGCACACCAGTACACCAACCTTTTCCAAGGACACACTATGACTCTAATTCTGATAACTTCGAAGTTACTTTTCTGTGAATATTCACTTTGATTGCACCCTTCTAGTCCATCCAAGCTCAGTGTTGAACTGAGGCTCTGATACCAAACTATAACGATCCCCTCGACCATCCTGAGGCTGAGGTTCACCACTCCAGATAAACCACTCATGCTCTGACGCCAGTCAATAAATTTTCCAACCATAAGGCCGGCCATGTTACTCTAGGGAACACTTTTGTTCCCATACTGCAGAACATATAGTAGCATACCCAGTAGTCAACTAAGCAATGCCACCTAAATTTACTCTTTAGAGTGCATGTAACTAAAACTTATACATACAACACGCTCGCGAAAGATTTACATATAACATAAACAAACAATTACTTTCTGTAACATGAATTTTATATTACAAATAATAGTAATTACCGATATGCATCATTTATAGGAAATTACCCATAAGCACACAAGCATTCATAGTCACATATATGATAAAATCGTAACATGGGCATGTAAATAGCAAAACAACATATCCATATATCATACAATTGATACTTATCTTTAAAAATACTATCACCAACTACTTACATGCCATCCATGAACCTCCCAGCCATAGATTACACTATTCATCACTCTCAACAATGAATTACCCCCGAGCTAGGATTGAAATCCACCCAGGGTAAAGGGATTCTTATCTAGGCTAAGGCTCATGGACAACAAGAAAGACTCAGCCTCAGGTTCTCACTTAACTAGCAGCATGTAGCCTCTCATTCCCCACCCAAGGAAGTGTGCCCCTTCTCTACTCAACAGTCCCTTGACTACCCCACTTCCCTTCCAACGCTTCAGCAACAGGCCGAACCAGAAGACTCAGAACATTGTAGTTGCAGTTTATCACCCATGGAAATCAATCCCTTGCAATTCTCTTTCCCATAGAACTTCTCATGGTCCTGAAAAACCTGCTTCTTCAATCCTGCTCCAAGCTAACCAAGTACACCAACCAAAATGGGACAGAGAAACAAGTTTCAGAAAGGTTGAATGGTTATCTCAAGGATAACAGATTATATGAGTGAAATGGTCATGGAGTCATTGAATGGATAACTGAGTGTGATTTTTTTTGGAATCACTTTGAAATCTCTGTAAAAAATGATGGTCAGCCTTGTTGAAACAGAGCTTGAATTTTTAATCTTATAGATATAAAAAATAAAAAATAAAAAAAAATTGTCATATCTTTGAAACTCTACTTTATACAAATTTTCGAAAGCCAAAATTCATATCCAAAAAAGTCACGACGCCTTTATGGTCAGTTGTTTGAATAAAGAATAATCAAAAACTTAAGTAAATATATTTTTCAATACCGTTCGAAATAATGTTTTAAAACAGACAATTGATTCAAAATTTAAGGTATACTCATTTACATCGGGAAATCGGGTTTCAGAGTTTTAAAAGAACAAACGTTCAACACAAACCGAAAATCCTGAAACCCTGATTCCCGATATTCTGATTTTAACCCTTAATTAAAAACAACATTTACTTAAATCCGTTTAAAAAAAAAAAAAAGAGGTTTAAACTCTAAGATAATCTAAGTGCAAAATCGGTATTCACTATTTTGTGAGAACAAAGAAACTCGTTATCAAATTCCCCGATTTCCCGATCCCCGATTTTAATTTCTTAAGCAAGGTTTGAAATTAATCTAATTGTTGTTAAGCCTGATTAAGAGTGACTAATCATATCGGGAAATCGCCTTTCGTGATTTCGTGAGCAACAATTTTCATGTCGTTGAATCCCCCGATTCCCCGAGACCTGATTCCTCGATTTCCTAATTCTTGATTAATGAAAACCCAAAAAGATAAAATAGATTAATTAAAATAGTAATGGGTTTTGACCAAATTAACATATCGCATTTTTGTCGATCGGGGTTTTGTGATGACTTATTTTCGTGACATCGAAAGTCTTGAAACACCGATGAAATCATTTTCAAAATTAAGTTAAGATTAACGATAATGAATCATTCTCAAAAACAAGGATTAAAGTTTAAAACTTTTAATAAATGATCTGTACACGGCAGGTTTCTATTATATTTGAAAACATTGGAAATCTCAGGTACAAACATTAAATATGTATTATCTGGAATATCTTTGCATTTATTTCATAATAGATGAGAAAATCCCGAAGATTTTATCA
>JZKD02S2247245.1:234210-291503 GCA_000966675.3 Picea glauca
AGCGATCGTGGGCAGCGATTGAACGCGATATAACTATCCAGGAACAAAGAGAAGAAAGACAGAGACAGTTGAGAAACCGACCCTGATCTAGTTTTCTTTGTTTCATTATTTTAAAATATTATCAGATTTGGATGCCTAGACGGTGTGTTTTATAGCCTTAAAACACAAACTCTGGAACAACAAGCCTGATGGTTTCCCCCCCTATTTTTCCATTCGTAAGGTATTCCTCCCAAATAATCCCCACTGAGATATGTTTCCCCATGATATGAATGCATGTCCCCAACTTGACACTTGTCATATCAGAAGTTACTTTTGTCCACTTGTCCCCAACTTTCGAACTTAGGATAAACTAATTATCCATACTTTATGTTTTAGGAAATATTAATATAATATTCCTTGACTTTTGGCCCTCCCTTTCCCTAACTAGTGAAGTTCAGTCCCCCATCTCTTTTATCATGGTCAGTCTCTATGCAGTGATGTATTTTTATATTAGTCACGAGTCATGTACAAAGTAGGCGTATTGGCCCTTGACATCTAGGCGTGCTGGCCTAAGTCCAAGACATAAGCATTCTATCTTATAATACTGGCTCATTAGCCTATAATGTATATTATATACACAAAGGTTTGTTGACCTTAATATTGTGTGCACTTAGTTACTGCGCGTTGTATCCTTTGTCTTTAACGTTGTGCACACCTTAGTTACTACACACGGTATTCATAAATGTGCACATTACATTCCTTTACTGCGTAGTATATGTGCGCACCATGCCATGAAAGGTGTATTACAAAAATGACATCTACACAACTCACTAGCTTAAAGATACTTGGATTATATTTACATTTGGGTTCGACTGAGGGATATTACAGATGTAGGATTGACTCACTCCACTGACATTCCATGTGAACTTTGGCATAGAAGATTATCTCACATCAACTACAAAGCCTTACCATATGTAAGAAAGGAAGTAAGAGGTATACCAGAATTCAAGGTGGACCATGAAGGTGTATGCAAGGGATGTGCACAAGGAAATAACATCAAAAATCCTTTCCCAAAGAGCGAAAATAAATAAGAAGGAATATTGGAGATCATCCACTCAGATGTATGTGTCCCAATTCCATCAACCTCTCTTAGTGGGTATGTATACTATGTGTCATTTATTGATGATTATTCTTGCAAGACATGGATTTACTTCTTGAAATCAAAAGATGAAGTGTTTGGAAAATTCAAGGAATTCAAATCCTTGATACAAAATCTCTCTGAAAGAAAAATCAAGATACTCAGGTCATATAATGGAGGAGAATACAGCTCAAAATAATTTTTAAGATTTTGTAGGGATTAAGAGGGATCTCACCACTCCCTACAATCCTAAAACAAATGGTGTAGAAAAAAGAAAGAATAGAACTATAATGGAAGCAATGAAGACTATGATCCACTATCAATACCTTCCAATGCACTTATGGGATAAAGTAACAAGAAAAATAGTGTATGTCCAAAATAGACTATCCCATAGTGCACTTGGATTCAAAACCCCAAAATAAATGTTATCTGGAAAGAATATAGAAGTACATCATCTCAAGATATTTGGTTTTCCAGCGTTTGTACACATTCTGAAATAAAGAAGAACCAAGCTGGAACCTTCATGAAAGAAGGGAATTTTTTTGGATACTGTGAGGTATCTAAGGCCTTAAGAATTTACATACCAGGTTACCATCATATTGATATCAAGAGAGATGTAACCTTTGATGAATATGGATCACTCAATAAATGAAGGATATTCTAGCTTGAATAAGTATATGAAGAAGAACCTGTAGCTCCCATAGTTTCAAAACCAGTGAGGGAAGTTATAGTTTCCCTCGATGATGAGATTCCACAAGATCATGATATAACAGAATCTAAAGAACCTCCCCAAACAACGATCTCTCACAAGAGAAAGCCATCTTGGGCAAGGGAACTTATTTAATATGGAGAGAAGTATGGTGCCCCATAAGGAACCATGAGACAAATCAACAAACCTAAGACATTCTCCATTTATATGGTTTTGATGTGTGATCTCATAGGAAAGGAACCTATTTTATTTGAAGAAGTTGTTCATAAGAAAGAATGGGAAGATTCCATGATAGAAGAATATCAATCCATTATAAAGAATGATGTATGGGAAATGGTTCCAAGACCGAAGGACAAAGATGTGGTATCTTCCAAATGGTTATACAAAATAAAACATGCTACAGATGGAAGTATTGAAAAACATAAAGCAAGGTTTGTAGCTTGTGGATTTTCTCAAAAGGAGGGAATTTATTATGAAGAGACGTTTTCTCCTGTATCTAGACACACTTCTATTAGAACCATAATATCTCTTGCAAACAATATGAAATGGAAGTTACACCAGATGGATGTGAAAACAATCTTCTTGTTGTCCCTTGACCATGTTTTGAGGAAACATTGGTCGTGGTTGACCACTCTTAAGAATTCGACATGCTGGTCAAAGATGGAGAGCCTAGGCGAAGCGAAGATCGTGGGATCTCACTTTTTTTTTAGACCCATCAAGGGGTTCATTAGGGTTTTGTATTAGGGTTTTGGTATGTCATCCCATGGGTTTACCCATGATTAGGCCCTATTGTAATTGTATAAATAAGTAGTAGCTAAGCAATGTAGATGGCGATTGTCTTAGTGCATGAATACTAATAAGGTTGGCTATGTGCAAAGAGTATATTTGGATTAGTGAAAGATATTGTAAGTTGCTTGGTGCAATCTGGTTGTGTAATGTAAGGCTTTGTTCGAATAGACTATGTAGGATTTGGCTCTATGCCTTGACCTAGTTTTGGAAAGGAGGATCTAGTGTGTAGCTTGTAGATCTCCTGTCCTCTGCAGATTTAGTCTCTCTGGCTTTGTGCATATGAGTAGATAAATGTAAGGATATTGGAGACTAATAAATAAGAAGAAGAAGTTGGTGGATGTAGCCCCACACTAGGGTGAGCCATGCATATCTCGTGTCTTGATATGCTTTGTGCGATGTTTCTTATGTGATTATTTTCTTAGTGTTGTTGATTTTATATATAATGAATGCATATGATGTTGTATCTTAGTTCTTAATGATGTGATTGAATGCTATATATGATTTAGTGCTATGTGCTAATTGATGGAAAGTACTCCATCTATATTGTCAATGTGTTGATCTATAATAAGGGTTTAACCTGCGATGTGAATAAGGTTCAAGAACTAATCAATATTGTGGCTAAGTGCTCTGTTAAGTGTTGTAATTCTATACCTGTGTCCTTGCTTGGTTGTAGACACCTAAGTCCTACAAGCCCCCCTGCCTCTACCTCGACTGAGACTTCATGTGCTTCACAGGTGTTGCTAAAAGGGATGACAGTTAGAGTTTTGTTGGTGCCTTGTTGAAGCATTGAACCCTGGGTCTGCCCCTATGCCAACAAATGGTTTTGTTGTTGAGACCTGAAACTGTGATTGCTGGGAGATGAAGAAAAGAGAAATATTTGTGCGTAGATCTATTATTGTAGTGCACAATATTCTACTTGACTTGAGAAACTTTGTTGTAAGAAAGAAACTGGATCTGAAACAAGGAGGTAAGATCTTAAAGCTTTGAGCTCTCGTAAAGGTAAGATAAGTGGAAATTTTTTCTTCAAAAGTATGAATCTAGGTATGTTTGATAGATTTTGTTCTAGCTTGAATGTTAGGACCCAAATAGAAGAAAGATTTGATCTGAATAAATTTGATAGAAATAGAGAAAAATATGTTATTCCTATGCATAAAAAGAATTTGTGGACTAATAAGTGGGTGCAGGAACCTAGAAATATTTTTTGCAGATTGTAGGTACAACAATATGATCCCATTACGTAGTACATGAAAGACTGGGGATCGTTTAAAAGAAAGAGAGGATTGACAGTATGTTATAATTACAGGAGATCAATACATCTTGCTAAGAAATGCTCGAGTATAGGTCCTATTTGTCTTTGTTGTAAATCCATTGATCACAAGGTTGAGGATTGTCCAATAATTATTGCTAAAGTTGAAAAGATGAACATGAGAAAAGAAAACTATGAAGAAGGTAAAGAAACTAAGGGTCTGTTAGATAACTAGAAAGAGAAAGAATTAGAGAAAGCTAAGACTATGTTAGTACAGTTAAAAGAATAACTGGATGATCACAGAGACATCAATTTACCAAAGATCCTAAGAGAAAAACAACGTATAGCTACAAGAATAGAAGACTTCGACATAGACTGTGTATTGGATGAAGAAACACATGTGAAAATTATGCCAGAAAGCACTTGGGAAATTTTGGGAAAGCCTGCTATGATATCTTCATTAGGAAGGATAGGATTGTTTAAAGGAAACATGATAACCCTATGTGGAATAGTTACTAATATACCTATGATTTCTCATGAGACATCGACCAAAGAAGAATTTGAAGTCATTAAATTTATTGAGAAAAACACCCCTTGTCCACTTTCATTGGGAAAGACTTGGATTGAGAAGGATCAGATCATAAGGAAAACAGAGGAGGAAGCCATAGAAAAGAAAAATAAATAACTAAGGGATTTCATAGCTCGAAGGATATATCGACTGATAGAAGAATGAAAATTTGAGTCGAAGTAGTAGAATGAAAGAGAAGTAGTTGTCAACTTTGAAAGAGTGCAAGAAGGGTTGCGGGACCTATCCATGCAAGAAGAAAGTATTTCCACCTAGGACCTATTAAGCAAAGAGGTATTATCTATGAACCCTTTGAAAGAACATCAACAACGTGAAGTCACTATGCTAAGAAAATATAAGAATAATATTGGAAAGAGGAATCCAGAGACCCAGGTCACAAGAAAGAAGACAAGGAAGCTCAGTAAGGAGAAATCCAAATTAGAAAAACTACAACAATTTCCAGAAAAGACTTCCCAGGAGACAGATCTGCAGAACTTGAACCTCACTGGAATAACAAAACCACACAAAATGATACTTCTCCAGGGCGAAGTGATATGACCATTGGAGGTGCCCCGACTGTTAGAATAACACTCCAGAATGGATAGAAACACATTTATTACCAGAAATATCACCATTGGACCATTTAGACTGCGCCATGAGGGACATATTCATATTGATTAAGGCATTCCTACCCGTTGGAGGAATCTGTTATGCCGTTGCTTATTTAAACCGTTAGACACTGCGCCAGGACCACTTTTTTCAAACCATGATATCTGAGCTAATAGAGAACCCACTATATCGCACTGTGCTTTCTAGACCTCGCCATCAAATTGAGTACCTTGCTTGTCCGTTCACCTACCCGATTTATTTTATTACAAGTGTGAATGTTGGGCGAACATAGCATGTTATAGAAGTTTGTGGAGGAAATAATTGTAGACCTCATGACTGAGTTAGTCATGTCTATGGGAATACAGGCATCATTTTCCAGTGGATTGCAAGCATCCCCATCGACTGGACAACTTTCTAGCCACACTTGTGAGAAGCGATGAAAACATTGCGATGATCTAGCTAATGTGAAGCAGATCACATCGATGTTTTCAGACTACATACCACCTTTGGTTGGGGTGGTGAACCATGACAACATCCCATGAGATTTCGAGTACACGTTGATCAGTGTGTACATTCTGAAGAGGATATGCATATTTGGACCCGAGTTAGGTTATATCCCAGCACTGAAGAAAAATGAATTCAACCTCGGAGATAGGAAGAACTATGAGATCCTCACACTACATAGGTATTTTATGAAGACGACTGGGAAGAAGTCCTACATATTCTCCCAAACGTGGATAAAGGATATCGTGTAATCAACGATCCCAAATGTAATGAAGATCCCCCACTTTGGCCTACATCAGGAGGTTAACGCTTTCATTAAAATCCTTTTTTCGTGCTACCATGGAGGCTATCTTTGGCTCAACAAGCATGTCCCTTTGGATCTGGTGCTGATCTATCTCATCACATGAATGAGCATGCATGGACCAGACCCTCAACAGTTCTATCTAGGGAAGGCTGCAGATCTCTCCCTGGCACAACACATAAAGGAATACTATGGCGATGTAGAGAAGGGAATACAAGGCTACATGGTAGCCTCCATCCAAGATGGCACAATGCACCTATCTTGTCAGCTTATAGTTGGTAATATCGTTAGAAATAACCATCCGACGTAGGTCACTAGATTTGTAGTACACCTCGTAGGGAAGTGTGTAGAAGGCTTGCAAATGAACTAGGCGAAATACCTCATCAACGAGTTGGAGAAGGACTGTCGTAAAGTGTAAGATCAGGAATATGAGTTTCATTTTAGTTGGCTACTGGTACTGATATCCTTCATTTCTTGGAAGATTTAAAAAGGAGCAACATTCCTGGAAGTTGAGCCATCGGATCTATTGGCCGCAAGGTTCTCTATATTGTGGTATACAAATGATATGGCAAAGCAGTGGAAATCGAATGCGGTGTTCCATGATTACTACCTACACCTGAAGCATGATATTGAAGCATTCCCAAGAATGACATCCAACACTTTGCATCAATACAAGACACTAGCAAAGTTTCACATAGATCGACACTTTATTTACATCATTGCATGCAGGGATGAAAGTAAGGAGGAGTTGCGGTCCTATTATAAGATGATCGATGAAGACATGGAGGAGGTCACCAAAGAATGGCCAACAGATTTCCCCATACTGGTGGAAGATGAATAACTTTTCGACCCTGACATCATAGGCAGTCCATTTTTCACCCAGGTTGAGCATGATGGGTAGATTAGCACAAAAAAAAAAAAGGAAAAGGAGGAAGTCCAAAATATAGAAACTGATGAGGAGGATAACACATTAGAGGAAACTAGGCATGACTCACCCGTAGGAGGAGGAGGAGACAAAGTGAACCAAGAAGAAGGAGGGGAAGAAGGATAAAAGAAAGACAAAGGAGAAGTCACACTGCCAAAGGATCCCCCTACTAAGGCTGAAACATCAAAGAAAAATAAGGTTTCTCTGTAGAAACCCCCAACGAGAAAGAAGACCCGAGCCAATAAGCCTTAGTCAAAGAACGTGCTCACAGTGGATGATGTCAATATCATCATCCTATCCATGGAGGATGCCTTAGATGATATCCTTCAAAGATACGAAGAAAATCAAGAAACATTGTATGAAAAAATAGAGAAGGATCTCAAAGACAAACAACAAGCTATCTACTCAAGTTGCACAGTGCCTACTACACCTTCTTCAGTGGAAATTGAAGAATTGGGGGATGAGCCCACCCAATTACGAAGATTGGAATATGAAATAGAGGATTGAATTTGTCAATTCCAAGAAGAAAAGGAGCAGGATACAGAATCCATGAAGAAAGAAAAGGAGGAGGTCTTAAAGAAACTTCGAGTTGCACAGTAGGAGAAAGATGAAATTCGGGAAATGTTTGAGGAGGACAAAGTGAAGATAGATAAAGAAAAAGACCAGTTTCTCACAGAGCAGATTGTAGTTAAAGAAGCAGTGACTAAAGTACTTTTCTCTGTGTTGGGCTTGATATAGGAGGAAGAAGAGTCAGTAGAGGTACAAGTGGGGAAGCTCACTGAATCGATTCAACAACTTCAAGCAAGAGTAATGGAGCTAGAAATCCAAGTAGTGTCGAGCACTCCACAATAACTGCGCGATCAGAGGGAATCAATCACCAAAAGTGCAATAGAAAGAATCAGGGCACTCACCTTAGAGTGTAAGAAATTGAGTGATTAGAGTGCACATACCTATGAGCACCTTGCTGAAGATATAGAGTTGAAGAAAATAGAAGCAAAACTCTAGGTAGTGAAGCAACAAGTCGAGGAAGCTGGAGCTAAGCTCGAGGCCTTCAAAGCAACATTTCCAAGATATGAGTTACTTGGGATGAGTCATAGGTGAGTGTTGGGGGCCTGTTGGACCTTGACTAAGTTTTGAGGAAACATTGGTCATGTTTGACCACTCTTGGGACTTCAAAAGGTTGGTTGAAGATGTAGCACCTAGGCCAAGTGGAGATCGTGGGATCTCACTTATTTTGTAGACCCATCAAGGGGTTCATTGTAGAAATTTCAATACAAATTAAGTATTTCTTGTGATTCTATTGATCTAACAATTATACGCCACTATTAAATACATAATTGCTTCTACTATTATTCTTGCGGAAAATTAAACCATGATCACAACCACAATCACAATGTGAAATATCAAGAACACACAACACAAAAGTTTTACCGGGAAAGCATAAAGCTAAAAACCCCACTATAATATATTATGTATATCATGATTCATGAAACAATCTCATAAAAAACTCAAATCCAAGAGCTCTCAGTACAATACAATTGTCTCACACTGTCATACACAAATCAACAAATACATGTGCCAATTCCCGTGTCCAGAGAGATTGCCTCCTCTGCACAATCTCTGCAATTCGAACTCTCACAATGAATTAAAAATCGCCTAGTTTGCACATGCTCATAAGCATATCCACTGCATGTGTGATTAAATCACAACTGATAGACAAATTGTCCCTTTCACCTATTATCTCAACTAGGTCTCCACTGGATCTGACATGCATGTAGTTAACCATGGAAAATCTTCAGTTGCCTTTGAGTTCACTGATTAACTGGCCTCTCACTAGTGCATGTTTAGTTACAACCAGTACAACTGATCTTAACTCACTTCACTACACTTATAATTCTGTTACAAATCCAACTCACTTAGTTATGAATGAAATAATATATTAATATTTATTGTCTAATTTATTTAAGGGAAAAGTAAATTAGACACATGTTTCTTGTTGACTTTTCAACATTCATTAGGGTTTTGGGATGCCAGCCTATGGGTTTACCCATGATTAGGCCTTATTGTAATTGTATAAATAAGTAGTAGCTAAGCATTGTAAATGGTGATTGGCTTAGTGCATGACTGTTAGTAAGGTTGGCTATGTGCAAAGAGTATGTTCAGCTTAGTGCAAGATATTTTAAGTTGCTTGGTGCAATCTAGTTGTGTAACGTAAGGCTTTCTGCAAATAGACTGTGTAGGATTTGGCTCTGTGCCTTGACCTAGTTTTGGGAAGGAGGATCTAGTGCGCAACTCACATATCTCCTGTCCTCTATGGAGTTAGGCTCTGTGGCTTTGTGCACATGAGAATATGAATGTAAGGATATTGGAGACTAATAAAGAAGAGGAAGAAGTTGGTGAACATAGCCCCAGACTAGGGTGAACCATGTATATCCTGTGTCTTGATATGCTTTGTGCGATGTTTCTTATGTGATTATTTGCTTAGTGTTGTTGTTGTCATATATAATGAATGCATGTGATTTTGAAGCTTAGTGCTTAATGATGTGAATGAATGCTAGATCTAATTTAGTGTTATTTTCTAAGTGATGGAAAGTACTCGATCTATATTGTCACTGCATTGATTTGTAATAAGGGTTTAACTTGCGATGCGAATAAGGTTCAAGAACTAATGAATATTGTGGCTAAGTTCTCTATTAAGTGTTGTAATCAAATATTTGTGTCCCATCTTGGTTGTAGACACTTGAGTCCTACAACCCCCCCTGTCTCTACCTCAAGTGAGACTTCATCTTCTCCGAAGGTGTTGCCGAAAGGGTCGGTAGTTAGGGTTTTTTGGTGCATTGTTGAAGCATTAAAACCTGGGTCTTCCCCTGTTCCAACACTTCTTAAATGGTGTTATTGAAGAAGAAGTGTATACTAAAAAACCTCAAGGGTTTGAAGTTGAATATAGAAAGAATGATGTCTGTAGGTTGAAGAAGGCTCTGTACAGGTTGGGGCAAGCTCCTAGAGATTGGTATGGAATAATTGACAGTTTCATGACGAGCTTGGGCTTTACAAAGAGTAAAGTTGATTATAACCTTTACTTCAAGGTTATGAATGATGAGCTAGTTATATTGTTGTTGTATGTGGATGAATCATTCTTAACTAGATAAGAAAATCTCATCATTGATTGTAAGAAGAAGTTCGTTGCATAATTTGAGATGAAAGAACTAGGCCTAATGCATTATTTCTTATGTCGTGAGGTTTGGAAGAGATTAGAGAAGATATTACTTAACCAAGGGAAGTATGCAATTGAAATACTGAAGAGGTTTAATATGTTGGAATGTAAATACATGAACACACCCATGGAAATAAAGTTGAAGCTCTTGGTTAATACTTCGCCATAATTGGTTGATGCTACATTGTACAGACAGATAATTGGATTGTTGATGTATCTAACCAATACTAGGCCTGATATATGCTTTGTTGTGAATAGATTGAGTTAGTATCTGGTAGAGACCATATGTGTTCACATTGTAGCTACCAAGAATGAGATGAGATACCTTAAGGGTATGTTGGAATATGGTCTCAATTATATTAGAGATCATGACTTCAGACTGTATGGTTATACATATTAAGATTGGGTTGGAAGTGTTTCTTATAGAAAGATCACTTCAGGATTTTGTTTTAGTATGGGGTCAGACATGACTTCATGCCAGAGTAAGAATAAATCCAATATTTCTCTCAGCACAACAAAAGTGGAATACATTGCAGCATGTTCTGCCAGTTGTGAAGCCATATGGATTTGGAAGTTGTCGACATGTCTATTCGATTTTGATATGGAAGCCACCATGATTCTATGTGATAAGTAGAGTTTCATAAAGATGACAAAGAACCCCATGTTCCATGATAAGTCGAAACACATAGAGATTAAGTATCACTACGTTTGTGATACAGTGAAGAGGGGAGCTATAAAGCTCCAATATATTGGCACAAATGAGCAGGTTGTAGATGTGTTGACCAAGCTTCTATCTCATGTGAAGTTTGAGCACTTCTGATACAAGCTTGGTGTTGTCCAAAAGGACCTCCCTCGAAAGGGAGAGTGATGTTTATGATACTATGGCATCCTGACCAACATCGGGTAGCTCCATTAAGATTTTATATCCTAGGGGACTGATCATCCCTGGGAAGATCTTGAAGGTCTGGTAAGGATGGTCTGTTAGATTACTTGTGCATGTATATACCAGTTGTAGTCATTAGTGGTAGCTCCATTAGGATTTTATATCCTAGGGAATATTATGATTCTTGTGCATATCCCAAAGGTCCGATAAGAATGATCAGTCATAGTATGACGTGGTAGATCGATTAGGATTTTATATCCTAGGGAATCTTTTGATTCCTAGAAAGATCTTGAAGGTATGGTAACAATGGTATATCAAAGTACCATGTGGTATCTCTGTTAGGATTTTATATTCTAGGGAATATTATGATTCTTAGGCAGTTCTCGAAGGTTTGGTAAGGGTGGTCTATCAGAGTACCACAAAATGTTGTTGTTTCACCTACCTCATTATGTTGGCATATGATGATGATGATGATGATGTGATGTCAACCTCGTGTTGATTATGTTGATGATGTTGTTATCTCATCCTCATGCTGATGATGTTGTTATCTCAGCCTCATGCTGATGATATTGATGATGTTGTATGATCCTCGTGTTGTTGTTGATGATGTTGTATCAGTCTTGTACTGATTTTATGATGTTATATTAGTGTTATACTAATTGATGTTGATGCAGATAATGGTGATCCTACTCTATCTCCATGCTGTGAAATATGATGTTGTTGATGATGAGATCAAACTTCTGATGATTTATAGATGTGCCAGTCAATGTTCCATATGTTGATGATGATGCTTCCCTCTCTCTCTCCTATTGATTTTGTATTGTAGAATACCCTTGTTTTTAAGGGGGAGTGTTGAAATATTGTAATTACAAAGAAAATATAATTATAATTGATTTATTATTGTATATATCAATCCCCTTTTGTGGATTGATCATGTCGAGACTTATGTATGACCAAAGACCCCTTTGTGGATTGGTCAAACCCTAATCAAATGGTTCTAATTGAGATGTCGACCCTTAGGGCTAATTAAAGTGGTTTAAACCACTAGTTGGAGAAGTAGGCCCTTCCTAATGAAGAGACACAACCATAGTTCTCCTCAACTAGTATAAATAAGAAAGGATGGTGCCTCATTATCTCACTCACTCAAGTCACTCATCTAGTGCACAATTTTGAAGGAAGATGTAGTTAGAAGGAGAAGAGAGAGGCACATTGCTTAGTCTTGGATATTCTCTAGTGTTTGGTATTTTATCTTGGCATTATATTGGCAATGTATATTAAGGAATGTTTTGTTGGGTTTTATCCTCCATGAGGGTTTCCAAGGATAAAATGTTGTGTACCTTGTGATTGTGTTTCTTTTAGTGATCCTTCTTATGCTATTGTTTTCTACTAAATTGAAAAGAACTTAATAACATCTCTAAATTTAATAGGTCTAAGGTGTTTGGGGATTATTAATTAGAGGATTCAACCTATGGGTTTGAAGTGAAGGAGATTGTGTTAGAGGTTTTGAGGTGAATGGGCTAGTTGGTCAATGATTAATAGGTTAACATGGTTAGGATTTATCAGTTAGAGGATTTTAGGTTAGTTGGGTGGGTTAGGGTTTTGGGGTTCGACCTTAAGATACTAAAGGGAATGTATGGTATAGAAAATGGTTATGCAGTAGTTTCCTAGCCATGGAAAATGGTCAACAATGTTCAACAAGGGTCCATATGATAACAATAAAAAATGATTGATCAGTTATGGGGGTAAATCATATAGGTTATTTTTAATATTGCCAATTTGGTACTGTTGATGCGTGAAATTGACCGTCCATCAACTGGGAGAGTGGAATCGATCCGGGGTTGTCTAATAACCCAAGTCGTTTGGGATGAACCACCCTGACGGGTTTAGCGACTCCATTAGCCGATCTAATTCCTAAGAAAACAAAAAAGAAAAAACTACTCTAAACTAACTATTCTAACTAAAACTAACTATTAAACAAACTAAAACAAAATTAACTATTCTATATATACAATCAACTAAATCTAACTAATTAACTATCTAACCACTAACCGAAATAAATCTTATTCACAAAATATACAATATTAACAATTTACAGATTTAAATAAAACCTGAAAAACTCATTAATATTCTGTCCTAAGACAGAAAACGATATTTTTTGTTGATTTTATAATTTTATGAACAGAAATAAAACAAAACTAACTAAACTAAACAACTAATATACTAATTCTAACTACAAATCTAACTAAACATATATCTAACTAAATTACTAATATTATACTAACAAATTAACCAAACAAATAAATAACAAACTGACCTAGAGAAATGCTCCAGGTTTTTCTTGTGTATGATGATTGTCATAGCTGATCGGAGGGAGGAAACCCGCACCGAATTATCCAAGCGCTCCTTGTAAACATAAAGCTGCAGTGCTCTTCAAATATAATTATAGGACAAACAAGACATAAAAATTACAACAATCTTATGATTTATAAATCTTCACAGTTAGATAAACCTGTATGCAAAGACTTATAAAAAATGATTCAATTAATGAAGAAGAGAAATCTGTGATTCATCAACTGAAACAAAGTAATTGCTGTATTTTTTAAGTAATAAAAGAAATCAGATATGGATAACACATTAATTAAATCATATCATTCTGCAATAGATTACGATAGCTAAAGTAGTCTATAATCAACTGCAAATGACATGCATACTTGAAACAAAAGATTGATATTATGAAAGCAAAAGCTGTAGAAAAACATCAATTCCTGTCTCAGTTTGTATTAGAAATCCATATCTTGGTTCTCCCACAAGTGAGGATGTCTTTATTACAAAAAATAATAAGTATTTAAAGACCTTCCACAGGGTAAAACATTCCTGTGGAAGTTATCAAAACTGTTTACATAAAATCTAGGAAGATATCCCAAGTCTGACTAAACTAGGAACCTAAAATAAAACTAAAACACACAAATATCTCCTAGACTGTCCAGCATGTCCAATGCAATTCAGATGTACCTAAAAAGGGTTAAAAATGGACAAGTTAGAAGGGTATTTTATTGATAAAATGATAAAAAATCTAATTCTATAGACTAGCTACAGAATCTTGCGATTCTGTAGCTGGTCTAAATCAGACACGGAATCAACATTAAAATCAATTCAAATATTTCAAGAATTAAATTCAACTATTAACAAGTATCTAATAGCTATTTGAAAGACAAATGAATCATTCAAATTGAAATTGTCATACTAGTTTGAGATCAAAACACGACGAAGATCAATCAAACGACTAAAGAAAGGCATATACTCTGTTTCGTTTGTTGTTGCAAAATCGGGTAAACAGAATCATAATGAACAGTAATGAAATGCTTTGATATCAAACTAAAACCGATACAGTTAAACAAATCGATTTCCTTATCCATCAATAGGAAACACGATCGAATCTATACGAAAACAACAGGTTCATTTCCGGGTTTGATACAACTGTATTAACATAAACGAACGATCCATCAAGTCAAAACTGGTGCGTAAATTACCACAAATGAAATGATAATGGAATCAATCGATCGATAACAGGATCTGTAGGATTTGTTCAATCGTTTGTTATCGCTAATTGGGGCAAACAAAATCGATTGATATTGAACAAAATCGTTCCTTTCAAACGAATTATAACTGAATTTGACAGAGATAACATATGTCGACCAATTCGTTTTGCAAATTAAAATCAAGCAGAGCAACATCTATGATATGAATCCAACTAATGAAAATCATCGTACTAACTGAATATACACAACAATCGAATCAAGACAAGAGAAAATCAAACAGTTGGGGTTTAACATAGTCGTTGTGAATCAAAACCGTTCCATGATTCGGGCATAGATATCTTTTGCACAGGCTTAAATGAGAATATTGTTTCGATAAAAAATAGAGTCGTTCTTTCCAAATCGGAGTTGATCAGAGTTGTATTCCTGATTTAGGAGATTGCATCACATCAATTCAAACTCACAAAGTCGTTCCAAAATCATGACATACATACTAAATTAGAGCCGATATAATCTAACCATAATGAAATCATACCAAATCAAAACATGATCGTGCTCTAAATTTAGCATGAAAAACCTCCTATTCAGATTAGATGCAAACAAATCCAATCGAAAGTAAACCATTGATTTCGTTAACTCAACAGACAAATGAATCAAATCTGATGAAAACCTATCAAAGGCTAAACTGGGTATGACCGAATCATTTAACCAAAACACAACCTCATTCAATTTTAGCAGAACGAGAACAATGTACAGGATGAACAACATAACCATTTTTGATATTGATCAACAGAGTCATTTCAAACAATAGACAGAGCTATTTGAAAACCAAACTCAAATAATTATATTAATCCTAGCAATTCACAAAACAAAATTGATATCGAAATTCATACCTGGATGACAAGCATATGGCTTGATCATGACATTTTGGAATTGACAACGGCTGTAGCCGATTCGACATTCCTGAAAATCATGGAACTAGTGGTTTTCTGCTTCCTATCATTTGCTTGAATCTTGTCTCTTTGGCTGGTCAACACTGCAACTTGGTTCTCCAACGATTTGATTTTCGATTGAAGTAAGGGAATGTCTGTATAGTATTGTTCCAACCACACATCACATTGGTCACATGACGACTATCCAGGCTTTGAGAAAATAGGTGAGGGTTTGGTTAAATTTCCGAGGGTTTCGTTAGGTAGGGGGGAGATTAGAAACAAAGTCATAGGGTGTGTTTGCACCCAATTCGTCACCTTGGTGAGCAAATAAGGGGTTCTTACATGCCCAGTTGGGTCTTGCTGAGCATGACAGTTGTAGAGGAAAGAGTTTGAAAAAGAACAACAAAAATATAAGCGAGAATTAAACTAATACAAACTAAAATCATGAGCATATGGATAAAGAAATAACAAACACAAAAAGACCAATATCACCAATGTTTTTAGGCTGATCAATTGATGAAATCAAAGCACAATGAAGAAATGGGACTATGAGTCCCTTCTTTCTCCAATGGAAGGCTCTTGAGGACCTCACAAACTTTCTCTCCTTACAATAAGAAAATGAGAATGATGGTGAAAGAACTCCTAGCACATCCACTCAATGGAGAGGTGGATAGCTCAATGAAATGGTGCCAATGTGTTATTACCAAGGAGTGATTCCTTAAAACAATCTAAGTAGCATAACATTACATGAAATTCCTTCAGAAAATGATGTTTCTTCATGGCTTTTTATAGCATTGCATTGGGTGATTATGTAACTCCTTTGAAGTGTGAAAAGGGGCTCTTTAGGGCTTCATTAGGTCTTTGACCAGCCTACCATGTAGATTCAGCTCAGATTTGAGGGTCAAATTGGCTTGGGAGCTAATCCATAAGTGGTTAGGAGGCCGACCAATTCAATAAATGCGCCATTTAGCAGGTGCTTGGGTTTTTGCGCCAACAACTGTGCATTGTGCGCGTATGCGTGCATGGTACGTTCCTGTTCCACGCATGTGCATGCGCACCAAACTTATGTCAAGCGCCCTTCAATTTTTGGTTACTTTGTATAGTTTTTGACCTTTTTGCAATGCTGTGAAATTAATTCAGTGCCATGAATGACTTCATTACTGTTTGACGATGATGAGTTCTTGTCACCATGTGCGGACGAAATTTCAGTGATAACAGATGCCCCCTGATGGATGAGGTTAGGAGCATATGTATAGCCGAAATCCATCAATGTTTCTTCTACTGAGAATGTTGTTGTAAGAGAGATAAATAGTGGGACCGTTCAGAGTGATCCGTTGGAGAAGAAAGGAACCAGTAGAACCCGACCTTCTATAAGGTGCGTAACAATATACAACTGTGTATAAGTGTTGGTGTAGATAACTATAGCGCCCTCGAGGGCAGTGATGATAAAGGTAGAAGACAATTATGCAAAGGAATATACTCTGAACAATAGGAAATGATTGCAGTAATAAGCAGGAACAATGATGTGGGAATTGATGGCCCTACCAGGTTCAGAGGTCTTTGACAAATGATAAAAAGAACTGCAATAGTCGCAAAGTAAGACCCACCATAACATGGGAAATTGTTGGCGTTGAATGTTATGGGGGCCAACGACAACAGGGAGCAATGGTGTTTCCCCATGTGTCGTCCGAGATCTCTCATTGAATGAAAAATGAGAATCAAGATACTGTCGCCCTTCTGGAAAATTGTGCTGATGTCGAAAAAAGGGGGACGTGACTCCCAAAAACAAAGGGCTTTGTGAAATATACTGAGGTGAGGAAGTGGCAGAGGTACATGGATGAAGTCAAGAAGTGGGAAGGCTCAATACTTCCCTTGGTTGGAGGATGTATGAGATAAAAAGTGGTTGCAACTGTGTAACAAGGTCGAGTGTTAGGGGGATGACAAGACTGATGATAGGTTGTGCCAGAGGTGGGACAAGGTGGACAAATTCAGAGGGTAGAGGTAAATGGCTTGTGGAGTACTCTGAAGATATGGACGATGTTGTCAAGGGTATATGAGAAGTAATGCTCCAACCAAGGGTGACATGGGTTGCGCATGGCCAAAAAGGAAGCAAGTCGCCAACGATGACGACAAAAGAAAATGTAATGACTGAAAATAAAGGTGTTTTTACAATAAATAATGAATAATTTCTTTGGGGGGAAATGTACAAATACATAAACAAGTGCCCCAATGTGAAATGAGTGCCCTAGGGAGGGAAGAAATTTTATTGGAAAACTGATGAAGGGTGGGGGCCCCATTGGTGAGTTTCTGTATGTGGTAGGTGAAACGAAGGTAAGGTTTGCAGATGGGCAAACTGATGGTGGATGAAATGGAGGGTTGATGATTCTGCAGAGGTGCAGGTAAAAATAATAGAACCATAAAGAGATGATCTGGGAGTCCATATGGGAAGCTATAAAAATGAGGAGAAGGAGTATGTGGTTGATTTGCAACATGATGAAAGACTATCGGGACTCCCATCCCTAAAGGGTAATGAAGAACAACATGAGTGTTAAAAAGTGCCAAAAGGGTGCTATGAATGGGACAACTCACGTGGGTGAGAATGTTACCAAGTAACAGTACCGATGATGAAAATGGAGGTGTGAGTACTGCAGAGCCGGGAATGGGTATCCTAAAGGCCAATATCAGAGGGTGTGACTGGAAATGTAAATGCAATACAGCGGGAGAGACTACATGCTAGTGTTGAGTATATACCTGAAGGAATGATGGTGATAGATGATGATAAAGTACCTACACACTGAACAACCAAATACATAAAGTGAACAATATCTGAAGGGAATTAAAGATATGAGCCTGTATGTAGACAAATGTGACAATGCACGTGCGTACCTGACCACGATATGAAAAAAAGGTTCCCTGAGGGCTCAGGATGAAAAGTGACCCGGGGACAACTGTGATGTAGGTGGCGGGATGCTGATCCCGTGGCTGAAGATGGTTTGAAAAATGGACACCTTGGGCTCCCAGAATGGTGAGTGGAAGTTTGGAAAAAGGCCTATATATAGCTGTAGGGACCACATTGCCACCTCATTTGTACCTACTGCAATAGTGACTGGACGAGCAAATTTCAGAGGAGAATGAGAGATTCGGGGAGAACGAGGCATCCGATCGGCGTTCTATGAGTTTCAGGTTGGTGGTCTGATCATCCTGCATAGAAATAGGTTTTCAATTTGTGGGCAGGGCTGGTACGGGGGGTCGTATAGGGGTAATTAGGGGTTTTTGTATGGGGTGTGGGCCCACATGTGCGGGCGATCCGGTGTAAGGTGCGTATAGGTGTGTGCCTATCCATCGAATACACGTGCATGAGTGCGCGATAGAAGGAATTTAAGGCATGCCCTAGGGGTGCGCTTGTGAGGTAGTCGTGACGTAGTAAGTGAAGGAAATTGTGTGTGCATATGGCGTAATCAGGAACAAAGCATCTAAGAAAGTTATCTTTGCCATGTAGACTCTGAAGTTGTCGTAAATTCTGAGGAGGTGGAATTTCGGTGATAGCTTTGACTTTAAGGGGGTCCATGGTAATACCGCTTTGGGAAACAATAAAACTGAGGAGGTGCCCTGCGGTGACACAGAACACACACTTGAGAAGGTTCAAGCGGATTTTTTACTGACGACACCGTTGAAAGATGATTCGTAAATCATCGAGGTGCTGGGTGTGTTTCTTGTATCGAGCGGTGAGATCTTCCAAGTAGGCGAGGATGATTGCAGCTAGATCGTGAAAGATGTATGTCATGGCCCGCTGGAAAGTTGCGCCAACGTTTTTTAAGCCGAAGGGCATGACACGATATGCAAAAGTACCCCACGGGGTAATGAATGCGGTTTTATACTGATCGGCTGGGTGGATTTGAATTTGGTTATAACAAGAGAATCCATCCATAAAGGAGAGAGCTTCGTGGCCGACGCAGTCGTCGATAATTTGATCGATGAAAGGCATTGGGAAGTTGTCTTTGGGACATGCGTTATTGAGATCGTGAAAGTCAGTGCAAACATGGATAGTGCCCTATTTTTTGTCGACGGGTACAGGGTTGGAAACCCATGAGGTATAAGCGATGGGGTAAATAAATCCGGCCGTACGCAATTTGTCAATTTCGACTTTGATAGCCGCGGCTTTGGATGGGTGTAGCGGTCGCTGTTTCTGGTGAACTGGTGTGATGTCAGGCCAAGTGTCGATGCGATGCTCGACAATAGAGGGATCAAGGCCAGGCATTTCTGTGTATGACCAGAAGAAAATATCCCTATATTCCTGGAAAAGGGCTTTATATGTGGCAATTTCCTGAGGAGTGCAAGCGGCTCCAAGGGTGATTTCTTCGACGATGCCATCCTTAATGGAAATGTCAATTTTGATGGTGGGGGAAATGTTGGCTAGATTACCTTCTTCAAAAGAATCAGGGGCAGGAATGGGATTGTTGAACCAATCGATAGGCCCTTATGGGATAAAATCTTTGGTTTCGACTGCGTAAATGGGGTTTTGGCTAGGAGGTATGAGGGCTTCCTGTGGAAGGAAGAGAGCACGATGATGTAGTGCGTCCCAGGGAGAGTCTGGGCATTGTAGCTCTTCGAGTATTTCCTCATCGCATTGTAAACGATGAGAATATAAGGGGTCGTGAGGAGTGACCTCCGTAACGGTGTGGTTTCCCCCTGATGGACAAGCAGGGGGAGCAATGTCAAGAGATGGTGAGGGTTCACTCGACATAAACCATATATTGAAGTACTGAGGGGTACCCGTGGTGGTTGGGTGGAGAATTTTCGTAGGGGAATGAGTAGGAGAGTTGGGTGGGTTACGGGGTAAATCCTCAGATATGTCATTTAAGAAACAAGGAGGTGTTGGGAGTGCCTCAGGTTCAGGCGAAATTACATGAAGATCCTCTAGTGGTGAGGAAATGTCAATTATCGCTTCTGCGGGTTGGTGACGCAGGGTCAATTAACATTGCCTATATGCCAGGATCATAGGACATTGGAATGTAAAATGATCCAATGGATCACAAAGAGAACAAGGGCATCTCAAATGTTCATTGACTGAAGTAGTGACATAACAGATGTCAGTAATGTTTTTTGTAGAAGACATAGCAGGGCGTGGGTTGTTCTGGAAGTTTTGGCATACAACAACTAATGTCTGTCAGAAGCGTGGTAGTGTTGGGAAATGATGGGTGTAATGGCCATACTTGGAACAAATAGCACACATGAATTTGGTCCTCAACCCTTTACTACTGGAAGGTTGGGTGGTAGTAGGACTAGTAGTAGTGACGGGTGTTGTGGGAGTTTGATTGAAGGAATCGAATTCCATAATTTTGGTAGTGATGGGCAGTTGTTGGTTTGGTGACCCTCTTTCTCACGTAGTGCATAAGGTGGTGGGATGCATGGAGGAAGTGGAGTTGTGGGCTCCTTCTTCTTTCTCTTGCCCCCAGCTGTAGCAGGGGGGGTAGGGAGTATGGAGGTAGTGGGAGTAAGGATGGAAATCGTCATGGGGAGGCCTTCCTGTGGGGGAAGGGATGGGCGAGGGACCATCTCAGGTGGATGTAAATACCACATTGGGATTGCTAACACCATATTGGGTAGTGTGAGCATTGTAGCTACCTGGAAAGCTTCAATACCGGGTGGAGGGTAAAAGAAGGAAATTTGAGTGAGGGGTTGGGGAATTGTCTCCCAAATGGGACTATGCCCTGGAGGGGATGTGGATTCATGGACCGTAGGAGTCGATGAGTGTGCAGGATGCTCTTGTGGTAGTGGTTCTACGACTATTGATATGTCAGGAATGACTGAAGCCTCCTGAGGAGGACGAGCATCCTCCGTGTGATTTCTGTTAGATGAGATGATGCATACTTGATTAGGGGGAAGGAGTGGTGGTGCTCCATGGTATGTCCCTAATAAGGATGGATCTTTGAAAATCCCAGGACCCATCTCGACGAGTGGATATGCGTCTTTGTTGGTGTGAATGAGAGGAAGAATGTTATCGAGATTGGCAGATGGGTTAGGCTCATAATGTGAGACTTGGTCGTTGGTCACAATCTTCCCATTGTGGGGGAACATGATTGTCTGAAAGACGGAAGATGCCACTGCCTTCATTGCATACATGTAGTTACATCCAAACAAAATATTGTAATCGAGTGGAGCATCGATAACTTCGATGTCAATGAGAATAGTTTTTCCCCCGAGTTACACGGGGACATTTTGGAAGAGCCCTTCAGGAGATGATGGTCATCCGTCATAAGTTCATAATGTGATGGCGGAGGGTATGAGTTCCGGGGAACCAAGATTCTGCCATACTGTTTTGGACATGATGCATGTAGATGCCCCTTCATCGATGATACACCGATGAACGATGATGTTCCGTATTTTTACTAGTATTTGAATAGCGACCAAGGCGGGAAGGCGAGGTTCGCAGCTATCCAGATCAAAACTGATGAGTCGAGTATCGGCAGGGTCGACTGCCCCCAAGGCGGAAAGTAGTGATTTCCACTGCATAGGACAAGTCTAGAGGACTTCTAAGATGGACATGGCAGCCGGGGATTGTGCTAAGTCATCAACCAAACTATAGTTATGAGCTGACCTAGCCTGTGGGTTGTGAACATTCCTACGCAAGGGGATGCAAGGGATCTGTAATGGTGGTTCGGCGGAAGGGAGAGGGATCACCAACGGGGGTCCCGTTGGTGTAGGGTTTGTCTCTGGAGAGATAGGAGTAGACTCAGTTGGTGTTTGATACTGACGATTGCGTGTTTGCAGAAGAATTTATTCCTCACTGGTGAGGAGAATTGTTCACTCTGCTGGATTGTTAGTGTTCTGGTATTGACCCACCTAAGGTGGGGGATGTTGCGTGTCCTGTTGGGTGTTTATCACACCTTGATGTGGGATAGGATTTTGCATCACAGTGGGAGGGGGTTGTTGTGCATATTGTTGTGGTGCCTGCTGAGGGGCAGGTTGTGCAGGAGAAGGGGTAAGGCTCCCAGAGTCTTTCAACCGTTTGAAATCAGCGATCTGGGGACAATGGTGAGTGTAATGACCAAACTCACCACAAAGGGCACAAGGGAATATGGTTTTAACATTATTTTTCCCTTGGCATTTGTTGTTGTTGCCCCATTGGGGGTTTTGGTTCCCTTGGGTCTGATTGCCCCTAGTGGGTTGATGCTGTGGGGGTTGATTCCTGCCTTGACCAGGGTTGTTTTTATTCTTGTTTAGTCCTTTCTTCTTGGCATTGTTTGATGGATGGGTTGGATTGGCTGTGTTCAATTGTTCAAAATTTTGGTATTGTTGAGTAGAAGAAGGTTGAACAAAATTTACCCCCGCATGTGGATGTGGGGGAGCCATGGGTTGTGGAGGACCAGGAAATGGGAAGTATGGATTTTTTGGTGGTACCAATCCATAAGGTACATAGGAAGGCGTAGCACTTTCGCTAGTATTATAAGTTGATGTTGAGGGAGTACCACTAGTGGCTGGAAGAGGTGGATGTATGGGAGGTGCCGGTGGTGGTCCACTAATGGGTGGAGGTATAGCAACAGGGTATGGCTATTGATAAGGGGGTGGGGGATAATAAGAAGTGCCCCCATATGTCAGTGGGTATTGAGGTGTTCCATACATCGGTGGTGGTTGGGGTTGTGGACCATGGTGTGTGGTGGCACCTATTAGTCCATCTGCTGAGTGAGACATCCCATGTTTGTCTTGACCAAATGGCACAGGTTTGGGAAGATCAGGAAGTACCATGTATAAATATCCTGACTGTGTGTAGATAAGGTCATACTGTTGGGATTTACTAATGGCTTCCTCTTCAGATTGTGGGAAGGTGGAAGCTACATCCTTTCCAAGGAGAGAGACAAGTGATCTAAGAAACCAGTCGAGACATTGTTGCTTGGTGGTTTCTGCTTTACAAAAACTACGTCGCCTATGCCACTCATGAATGTGGTCAGCGATGTGTGTGGCTAAGGTATGTTTGAAGTTAGACAGTAGTTCTATACCATTGCCATGGCGGATGGGTAATTGGAAGAAAGTTAAGAATGCTTTGGCCAATGACTCAAAGGTCGTATGGGATCCTGATTTTTCTTCGACATACCATTTGGCTGATGGGCCAGTAAGTGTGCATTGAAATAATCACAATCTAATGGAATCATCCATAATGCTATTGGAAGAACACCATAGATGAAAGGTCATGACATGATTGGCGGGGTCATCCCCTGCCTTTCCTTCAAACTTTGGTATGCTTGAAGGAAGTTTTGTTGGCATTGCGGGCCATGTGGTGTCATGCAATATAGGATCATTGGTAAGCTTGGTGAGATCTGGTATGTTGAGAGAGGCCGAATATGGAATCTGTAGTGGGGGCGAGGGTTAGCTCCGGCCATGGTGTGTTGTGAACTTGACCCTTGATGGGGACTAGGTGGGTTGGTGCTCCCTCCTTGAGAGGAAGTGGGTCCCCCGCTTCCGTGCAAAGGAGAGCGAGTGAATGGATGACCTTGGGAAGTGGACCCAAGTAATGTAGAACCAAGCAAAGCTGATCCTAGGATAGTAGCACTCACAGGAGTGTGTGAAGGAGGTACCAATGAGCGGGTAAGACCAGATACTCCCCCTAAGATAGGAGGGAGGTTGAGTAAGCGTCATGAACGATTGGGGTTCTGTGGTTCCCTTATGATGTCAGACTATTTGTGTGAATGTGCGCAAAAAGTGGTGAGAGAAAAATAGAAACAAGAATCTTTGCTGTGACTGTTTTACATAATATATATATCAAAGTCAAACTGTAATCAGATGTGCATCATACATAAAATGAGAAAGAAGCATATATGTGGGTAAGGGGGTTTTTTCCGCGTGGGGAAATAAAAAAGAAATCAAATACTCGTGTCCTAGAAGACGTAACGTCCTTCCTCTCAAATAGCACTGGACCTTCCAATAGTACTCAACAGTGGGGTCTAAAGTCACCGGAAGAGAAACTAGTGAAGGATGAAATAATTGGTTATAATGAGGGGTAGAGGGGGTATATCCCGAAAGAGATGGATATATTTCCCAATAGCCACACAAAATCCAATCAAGGTGCAATTGCAGCCCACAATCGCCACCTGGGTAGATGTCTTAAAGTTGGTCACTAGGTACCTCGGTCAAAGTGCGGCATTTAAATTTTCGGCCTAAGAAATGGGTCATGGGATGGATCCCGTCCAAGAGGTGGGTGCCTCAAGGGGGGACACACAGAACAATTAGACCTCGGCCTTCAACCCTTCATGGGTATCTCCCTACCTTATGGTGATTGGAACACTTGACTTAGAGGATTCGAAGTTCCCTATTTGTCAACCTCTATGTTTGAAAATGTGAGAACCAGATAACGGGGAGTTATTTGGATGCCTATCCTCGAATTCCTACCTAGACTAAAAATTTCTTTCGGCACCTCCTGTGGAGGAAAACTTAGTGAGTTTTTATAAAGTTTTTAGGTGAAGTTGTTTTGTGAGGCTGGGGGTGAAAACCAACCTCGTTTGATTAAAAGTGGGAGTGGATAGTCCTGTCAAGAAAAGATGGGGTGTTTTCGGAATCCCTTTGGGGGAAACCTACTTAGACCTCCACGTTTCGAGAAGAGGCTATGTGAGTGTGAAGTGCCTTTTGTGTGTGAGTGAAAGTGTGCCAAGTTTAGTTTATTAGATGTCACCTTGCTGCATGTGGACTTCGCTTGGTCCTTACAAGAGTTTGATTACCTAATTAGCTAGATGTCATTGGTACAACCTTGCAGAATTTTAAAATCCCTAGGAAACTAGCATGTGGACATGTGGGTCCATTACTATCCTTTAACTCCCTATGTGTGAGTTAATCTAGAAAAAACATGAAACTATCCTAGATTGAACATGTGGGCATGTATGGGCCCGTTACAATCCTTTAAACTCTCCTAGTTTTTTTTTATCTAAGAAAGCAAAATTCCAACCACTATTCTATCTTTGTGACATGTGGGCATGTATGGGCCCATTACAGATTCAAAATGTGTTTGAAAAATGAAACTAAGAGGGGTCCCAAAAGGGCCTTTGTCATCACCTAAAGGTTTTGAAATTTTGTTAAGGGAGATGAGATTGTTTTTTACAATCTTTTTATGATTCTCTAGATCGCTTGAAGGCGCAAGAGAAGAGCATACTCAAGGATTTTTACTTCAATTTCTAGTCCCAAATGTGAGTTAGATGTAATTAAATATGATTGTCCACTTATGTTTGTAAATCAAAACTAGCCATCCATGTGGCAAAAAGCAAAGAAGGGAAAATGATTTTTATCCTCCTAAGTGCCTATGTTTGGTTGACTAACCCCTTTATATTATGAGGGGACTAAGTGTAATGTGGCTTTACAACATTTTTGACAACATATTTAAGAAGGAAGATGGCCTATCCCACATCCAAAGAACTTACAATGTGAAATTTAGTTTAGATGCGCAGCCGCTAGTGTAGATAGAGGCACACAGAGCGCCTGCGCGCTATCAGAATTGAGACAGAAAGCGCATGCGTGCATAGAAAAAGTGTTGTTCAGGCGCATGAACACACGATGCACGTCTGTGGGGTGGAATACCCATGCACCTGTGACAAACGGTCGAGAAAGAAAAATCCAGATGGATTTCTCTCAATTCTCTTGTGAATTGACTGGTTAGCAGGTCGGCAGAGGCCGGTTTGTGCACCTGCAAGTTAAACAAAGTAAAAGGAAAGCAAAATAAACCCAAATGAGGGAGGAATTTGTTAGAAAAATAGGACCGCGGAGCAATAAAATAAAACAAATGCAGAAACAAAACACAGAGAGACACAATACAAGAGAGACATAGATTTACGTGGTTCACCCAGTGTGGGCTACGTCCACCAGAGAAATTGCCAGGTCCTTCCTTTATTAATATCCAACAAATGAAGGGATACAACCTACAACAAAATCCACTGTAACTTCCTCTTCTTTCTCTCATAGTCTCCTCTCTCAGAATACAACATTCACCATCAATCATAGCCGCAACACATTTCCCTCATAAAAGGGGTTTGCCTTCTAGGGAAAAAACCCTAACATAATTTCTACCGTTAGATCTGCGACCTTATAATGAACGGTCCATATTTACAATGAAATTACAATATACTTTTATAAGGCAATTTTTGCTTCGGGGGCTTCACCCCCAAACCCCCGCTGGGGGCCCGCTTGCCGCCAGACCCCGCAGAGGGGGTACCCCCCTCTGCACTCCCCCGTGTGGAAGAGTGTACATACTTCTGGGGTGTAAATACTTCATGGGGTATAAACATGATTGCAAGCAAGGACCTCTGAATCAGGAAGATAATCAGGCTCCACAACCAACAAAATTGATACCTTCACCCCAGTATGGTCGCCAATCTGTTTGCACCCAATTCGTCACCTTGGTGAGAAAATAAGGGGTGCTTACATGCCCAGTTGGGTCTTGCTGAGCATGACAGATGTAGAGGAAAGAGTTATAAAAAGAGCAACAAAACTATAAGAAAGAATTAAACTAATACAAACTAAAATCATGAGCATATGGATAAAGAAATAACAAACACAAAAATACCAATATCACCAATGTTTTTAGGCTGAACAATTGATGAAATCAAAGCACAATGAAGAAAGGGGACTATGAGTCCCTTCTTTCTCCAATGGAAGGCTCTTGAGGCCCTCACAAACTTGCTCTCTTTACAATAAGAAAATGAGAATGATGGTGAAAGAACTCCTAGCACATCCACTCAATGGAGAGGTGGATAACTCAATGAAATGGTGCCAATGTGTTATTGCCAAGGAGTGAGTCCTTAAAACAATCTAAGCAGCATAACATTACATGAAATTCCTTCAGAAAATGATGTTTCTTCATGGATTTTTATAGCATTGCATTGGGTGATTATGTAACTCCTTTGAAGTGTGAAAAGGGGCTTTTTAGGGCTTCATTAGGTCTTTGACCAGCCTACCATGCAGATTCAGCTCAAATTTGAGGGTCAAATCGGCTTGGGAGCTGATCCATAAGTGGTTGGGAGGCCGACCAATTCAATAAATGCGCCGTTTAGCAGGTGCACAGGTTTTTGTGCCAACAACCGTGCATTGTGCATGTATGCGCGCATGGTACGTTCTTGTTCCGCACATGTGCGCACACACCAAACTTTTGTCAAGTGCCCTGCAATTTTTGGTTACTTTGTATAGTTTTTGACCTTTTTACAATGCTGTGAAATTAATTCAGTGCCATGAATAACTTCATTACTGTTTGACGATGCTGAGTTCTTTTCGCCATGTGTGGACGAAATTTAAGTGATAACAGTGTGGTTTGGAGCACAGACCCTGTGAGTAAGGGTACTCACTAGCTAGGAAGTGTTCTATGTTATAGTCTGAATCGTCACTAAGGACTATGGTCTTATGCTCAGCACTAGGTTTAGGCTTATTCCTAGCCATTCTCGAGATAAGACGAGCATTCTTTTTACCTTTGCCATCAACAGTAGGGTTACCTCTAACCTTTTTGCTCATAGGATTTTTTATAGCCTCAGCCTTCTCAGTTATAACGTCGGGTAATTCAATATCAGGGTCGACTGAGGGTTTAGGAGAAGGAAGTAGGACATGGAAGGGCACGGGTGGCCTGACCTTAGCTTCATTAATCGCAGGCTTGTCAATCTGTACATGGTCTGTATCATCAAAACCATTTTGAGAGATAAAAGCTCTCTAGCTATCACCGTGGAGACTTAAGTGATGAACAATGATGAGTCTGATTAGGCCATGGTGGAATAGGCTACTATCGGCCTTTTCTCTTTTAAACCTTATTGACACTTTGTATAGGCTACACTGGAAATAAAAAGGCATATTCAATGGATACCCTATAAAATTCACTAACAGTAGAAGGTGATAAAGAAAAACGAGTCCATATCGACCCTCACAGGTCGTGAATTGTTTGACCACCATCAAAAGATCATGCCATCGTGGTTTAAGCATGGAAATCGGCATACCTTTGTCACAGGATGTGACCTTTTGTGAGACGAACAGAAGTGGCCATGACACCTCCTCCACTTTAGAGTTTTTAAACCAATGCTAGCCCATGGATGGTAACCCTGTGGCGGAGCTAATGAACTGTTCACTGATTTCCAACTGAATGTCATCCACCTTAGCCCTACAACCATCAAAAGTCAGGGTGAACTGTTGTGCAACAAATAGATTAAAACCCTCAAACCATTGTACAAATGTGAGCCAACCGCTATCCTCTAAGTCTTTTCGGGCATTGTCAAATAGTAGCAAGGCTTGGCTACCGTTTGGCTTGATTCGCACCACTGGTGCCATGGAGTCGAGAACACGGTAAGTCCAGGGTTTGAATCATAGCACACACATGAGAAAAGTGCATGAAGGGTTACCCGATGCTAGCAGAGGTGAAATAGGGATAAGGGATAGGCATTAATGACATCGTGTGAAGGTGGTGGAGCTTATTTGTTGGCCATGCATAATAGTTATTGCCAAGGTACAACCGTCGGGACTTTCAGCTATACAAATCTCAATGAACATGTGTTATAACTATGCCACTTCAATCAGTCCATTGAAACCTTTGGTAAGTGGATAAACCACACGTGCAAGCAATAGTTATGCCACAGTTTTAAAACCAAACATACAAATCGAAACCAATACCAATGTTTTGACTATGTGACATGCGTTGTAACAATTCATATCGAGAGTTTAACCAATGTGCCAATGCATTTTGAACTAGGTGTTATATCAAATGAAATATATCAAGGGTTTAACCATAACACCTATATATTTTATGAAACCAATGGTCAAGTAGATCAAATCAAAGAACATATAAATTCAATCGCCAATGCATCACAAACTCAATGAGACAAAGTCACACAATCAATCGAAGAATGTCCAATGAGTACAGATCAAAAAGTTTTGCCAACTGCATAATGATAAGTGAAATGTAAGCGCAATGGGCATATCGACAATAATGATAATGAAAATTCAATAATGATTCTAATGTGATTTAGAAAGATCAATTTTTCACGCTTATAGTTGCGAAAACAAAAACGAATGTAAATGCGCAAATGTCGCAAAAAATAAAAATGTCGTTTATTTGAGAATTGCGACGAAAAATTAATGTTTGCAAAACATTGGTGTAGGCAGCTTATAAAATAGTAAAAAAGTGAATTGGCTGCAAACAGGTACCCAAGTTGTAATATGTTATGTAGATATGATATTTTAGTTTGGTGTTCTTATTGTTGATTAAGGTTGATTTTCATTGATGTCAACCCTTGAAGAAATTTCGGTAGAACAAAGGTTTGGGTAATGGATCCAATTTTGTTTGATATAAAGATGACTCATTATTGTCTTGTCATGGCTGATAAGAAGTACAAATGGATGAAATCAAAACTGGTTCCCTTATGGTGAAATCCCTCACGGGAATACACTTTGTAGATTGAGTTATCATAGAAGGTTAGAAAACCCATGCTTAATTGTGGAATAATGAGAAGAAGGTTAGTGAATTTGTCAGTGAAACTATCCTAGATGGGTAGCACTTATCATTCCATTTCTATTGGTATGCAGAACATCACATAAATCCTCACATTTAGATATTTATGGCCATGTGAAGTTGGAGGACCCTCATTAGTCAACTAGAAGCCCCAAATAGTCAAAGTGTTTGCAAAAGAAATTGTTTAAATAATAAAGTTAATGGAAAACTCCCTGAAATAAGGAAAGTGGGATGCTACATGAAAGTATAAATAAGAGAGAAGGCTCTCTCATTTTAATCACACTTGAATATCATTGAATATCTATTTTTGTGAAAGGCTATTTGGGTAGGTATTATTAATAGAGAAAAATTGTAGCAGCAAAAGTGCGGCAGGAAAAGTGCGGGAGAAAAAATGTGGCAGGAACACTACGGAGGAAAACGTGCAGCAGAAAAAGTGCAACAGAAAAATCGCAGAGGAAAAATCACGGTAGAAAAACTGTGAGAGAAAAATCATGGCAGAAAAAGTGTGGTACAAAAATCGCAGCAGGAAACATGCGACAGAAAAATTGCAGCAAAAAAGTGAGGAAGAAAAATTGTAGCAGAAAAAGTGCGGCAGAAAAATCGCGGCAACAACATGGTTGAGGTCTATTTATGAGAGATATGGCACATATTTTTTGAGGTATGTTTTGTGAGCTAGGGTTTATCTCTTGAGATGGTATTGGATGTTCAATATTACTACATATATCATATTTGTTGAGGGATACAATTGGTATTTTGTTGTTGGTATTTGGCATATGTTTATTGGTCTTTTGGTTGTGATGTGTTGCTGGAATTGTTGGTTTAGATTGAGGATACATAATAGTGAGGTTGTGCCATAGGGTTTTATGTAAGGGTTTATGGTATTTGGTTTATGGATATAGTGATGAATTGTTAGATAATTTTTTATGGTTATATCTTTGTATGTCTTTGGTATATGGTTGAAGTACATGGTTGAGACAAGTAGTTGATGAGTTCACACATACATGAGGTGTATAGTTGATAAGTTGTGACATAGATGAGGTGTATAGTTGATGAGTTGTGACATAGATGAGGTGTATAGTTGATGATGTTGGTACATCTTGATGAGTCAATTTTGATGCATGGTTGATGCGTGGTACATGTTGGTTCAGGTTATTGGTACAAGTTGTTTGGTGCAGGTTGATTGGTATAGGTTGTTATAGGTTATTGGCACAGGTTGACAGTGACAGGTTGACAGTGGCAGTGATTGATTCAGTGATAGTGATTGGTTGAAAATGAAAGTGGTTGATTCAGTGACAGTGACAGGTTATCTACATTTGGAATTTATATTTTAGGGTGGTTGGATGGGGCAAGGACAGGTGGTTGTAGCCACCTTTCGGTTGTAGCTAGAGAACTTAGGGGTTGTAGACTCCTTCTGGTTGAAGCCAAAAAATTGGGGAGTTGGAGCTTCACTCAGGTTGTAGCCTAAGAAACTAGGGGGTTGGAGCCTTCTTTTAGTTGCAGCTAGAAAAAAAAGGAAGTTGGTGCTTCCAATGAATGTAATTCTTCAAGACATATAAGAAAAAACATTATGTGGTTTTCTCCCGCTTTGGGTTTCCACATAAAACATTTGTGTATTGTGTATGTGTATGATTGTTCATTTGTTCATTCCATATTATCTTTGCAAATTTTGGATGTGATGTAGACCCGCAAACCCTCGGGTCGAGGTCCACACAGGATCGTTCAAAAAACTCCTCAAGTCGAAGTGGCTCCTTTGATTCGCTTCTGGAACCTCAAATCTTTGATCCACAGGTCCTTCACCTCCACACGACCTTCAAGTACGACCACGATCTTTTCACGCAAAGTAATTTCGGGTTTCGGGACTTCCTGAGTCCTAATGTCGAGAACCTCTTCCTTCTCGATCCCCCGATCCCTGAAATACCGAAATGTTGAAATACTCCGAAAGAACAGGAGGACATGTGGCGAGCGATCAAGGTTTCAGGAAAAATCTTGAAAAGATGTGAGTCGTTGATCCAGTTGGATCGTAGATGTTGGTTCAAGAGGGACATAGACCAGATTTTTGGCATTTCAGCACTTCGGGTACTAGGGATGCAAAGGGTAATATTTTGGGACTCTTGACCCATGGGGATCCCGAAGGGTGCAGAGTCGTTGATCTTCCGCAACAGTTGATTTTTGACATTTTAGGATTTGGTATTTCGGTATTTCGGATACCAGGAGTCGAAGGGTCAAGGAATTGGTCCAGCAGGAATCGCAAAGTCCCAAAACGTGAAAATCCAAAAATCGTTTGGAGGAATAGCCGTAGACCATCCATTTCGGCACATCGGTATTTCGGATACCAGGAACTCGAAGGAGTAGAGATCTTGCAATAGGGGTTGTGAAATCCCGAAAAGAGATAACTTGAAAATAATGAAGGAATAGAGACGGGCCATGAAACAGAGTAACAAGTTTTTCGGCATACAAGGTAGCAAGATTTTATAAATCACGAGGACAAGGAATCTGGGATTTCATGGATAAAACCCCTGAAGTCGTGAAATGCGACATTTGAGGTATAGTGAGGTTGCGGTTCCACCGGTATCATGATTTCAGAAATCGTCATTTCAGGGATCCTATAGCTAGGAAGTGGGATACTTGACATCGGAGGTCCTGAAATCGCGAAACACAAAGAGCCGGGGAAAATTAATCCTTGGAGGAGAAAGTCAGGGATCGACATTTCGGAATACCAAAATTTGGCATTTCGGGAATCCTGAAGATTGAGAGTCAGATCTCATGGAGTCGAAAGTTTTAAAGAAGACTGCAGTCATATGAAGAGTGGTCACATGGACCAAATATATTGCCCAGGGGGTTAATCGTCATTGAGTGCTATTTTGACATTTTGTCATTTCAGGGATTGGGGGATTGAGAAGGCAGAGGTTCTCGACATCAGGACTTAGGAAGTCCCGAAACCCAAAATTACTTTGCGGGAAAAGATCATGGTCATGTTTGAAGGCCGTGTGGAGGTGAAGAACCTATGGATCAAATATTTGAGTTTCCAGTAGGGAATCAAAGGAGTTTCTTCGACTCGAGGAGGTTTTTGAACGATCCTGCGTGGACCTCAAACCGAGGGTTTGGGGGTCTGCATCAAGTGTGGTATCAGAGCAGAAAATCTGTTTGTATATTTCAGGAAGAGGAAGTGAGAGGAGAAAGAATACTCTGATATACAACAAAGTGATATCAAAGGTAGCTTGCAGAGACAGGCAAAGGAAGACAGAGTGCTAAAGATGCTCTGTGGTGATTTTTGCAGGTAGGCTGCAGTCAAAGGAACCAGTCAGGAGGATTGAAAAGGAAGGTTGAAATCACTTAGGGTTGTTGAGTGACAGTAGATCTATCAGAAGCAGGCATAATGGCTACTGAAGGTCATGCACGAGATGGGAAGAAGAACCACCAGTAGCAGGAGAACGTTGCAAGGGATAAAGAACTTTCCGATATCAGGGAAAGGATGGATGAGATTGCACTGCGGGTGCAATAGGATACAAATTCGAGATGGGTATACGAATGGCCCATGAGGACGAAAGCAAAATGGCTAGTCAGGGCATTTATGGCCAAAAGATAGCATAGGCTGTTGAAAATATGGTTGAGGCATGCTAAAAACCTCAACAGACCAGAGGATAAAATGGTTCAGGTGTGTGAACTAGAGGATGGGAGAAACCTCAGTAGTGAGGATGACATGGGATCAAATGAAGATCTCAAAGACTGTCAAGAGGACAATCGAGGAATTTCACATTGCCAAGAGGGAAATGAAACGAGATCACTGTGGGATCTCATAGACTATCAGGAGGATAGAAAGGGGAATTTATATTTCTAGGAGGGAAATGGAAAGAAATCAACACAAGATATCAATGATTGCTATATGAGAAATAAGATGGGATCAGAGGATCTCACAGGCTTTCAAGGGGACAGCAGGGAAATCCCATATTGCCAAGAGGGCAAGGGAGAGCAGATGAACTCGGAGTTGAGTTCATATCAGCAGATGCAGCTGATAGAGAGGGAGGATCAGAGGGATCTTCTAATGATTGGGGGGATTGGAATATTCCTACCAAGCAGCCTAGGGGAGGTCAAAGTCTTTATTGTAGATGCAACAACAACAAGAGAAAAAAACCCAGTTGTGACTGCCATGGAAGGGGGATTGGAGAAGATGTTAGAGGTTTCCCAAGTAGCAGAAGAAGAAGAGAATTCCGAGGAATGGATCAATATTTTCGGCCAGGAAGCTAAAAAGACTACAACATTAAATCTTTCAAAAGTAGAAGAAGAAGAGGCAGACAACATGAGTTTTTTTTATCTATGGGATTAGATTGAAACCCTGGAGAAAAGGGTAGAGGTGTAGAGCATGCACATCCAAAATATGAGGTTGGAAACTGATGAAGAAGATTTTCAGGATGAGGATCAACTAGAAGAAGTTGGAGACATACTAGCAAGAGAGATGGTAGTAGAATCACTGTCAGATGAAGAGGTTGAACAATAGGTTAGTCGAAAGAAGACTACAGAGAAGACTGCAGCAGAGTGGACACTTAGTGCCACACAGGGAGAAATGATAGTTAACCTGTCAAAGGGGGAAGTTGAGAAACAAATCAGTGATATAACTACAAATATGAACTTTGAAGCAGAGTGGACACTCATATCCACAGAGGAGGAAGAGGATAGCATGGGAAATCATGGTGATCTACCCATCTGTAGAAAGAAATTGCAGCAGAGGAGACTACATGAACAGATCCAGCCAGGATAGCAGCTGTACGAAGTGATTGAATAGATTAGGAAGTTGATGATGAAGTCAGCACAAGAGACTACCAGCAAGGAGAAGCTAAGAAGAAGGGAGACAACAACAACAACATCAAAGCAGTGGAAGCATCAACAATGACAGAGAGATGGAGCAGAGGAACAACTCCAAAGAGTTGTTTGGGACCCAGGAGGATTTCAACAACCAGGGTGGAGAGATCATGAGCAGGAGCTCATGAATTTTTGTAGCAGAGGAGTATGATGCAAGAGAATCACTCCCAAGCCATAAGTTCACCAGCCAACTAGCCCACTCAATGCATGCATTCAATGAGGAAGAGAGGCACAACCCTCTCATATTCAAATTTTGAATTTGAATCAAGAACATTTAATGTTTGTAAGGTTGTTAGAGCCAGAAGGTCGTGCCTATACATAGTCTTTAGATGTAGATAGCCTTTAATGGTTGTAAGGATGAATCTAGCTCTGATCTAGACTAGACAACCCATTCATTGTAAATTCAATGTAATTGAATAGAGTAGGTAGCTTGGAGGGAAGATCTCGAAGAGCCCCCTCATGTAAAGGATCTTGGATCTTATTTTGAATCAATGCAAGGTAGAAAGAGTTAGAGAAGAGAGCAGAGAGGAGGAACCGAGAATTTGTCAAAGTATGATCTCAGGAACACCTTGTAAAGGAGGCATTTGATATTAATACAAACCAGAGCAGTTTTTCCTGCATATTGTCTATGTTGTGTGAATGTCTATGTCTGTTCTATTTATGCCGTAAATGTATGTTGTAGATGTGCGTTTACAGGGACAGATAGGTGTTGAAGGAAAATCTCCCTGCGGACAAGTAGATCTCCTCTTGAGAGCTAGACTCTTAACTCTTAAGACAGAAGACACTTAACATGGACATTGACTTCCTTTCAGATCTATACGAACTAATGCATGAGGAGGAAGGAGAAAAGAAGTACCTTTTACGGACGTTTGTCCCTGCACGCTCCAAGTTGAGCTCCGATCTTTCTCTCTTCAATGAGCCTTGTAGACAAACAATAGTACGACCACTTCCTACTCTATTGATATTAGCTTGAAAATAGATCTATCTATCAGTGACAAGTTCATGTAAGATCAAACACAAACTAGAAAGAAATAGGCCAAGCATTTCATATTAATGAGAACAATGACATAAGTAACTTACAACTGTAGATGCAAATGTGACAACTTCGTCAAGTCCCCTTTGCCTAACCCTTTCTCGAAAGATCGATGACCTGGATGACAGCATCTTCACTGATTACTCTCCTCCATTTCACCATCTGTTTCCTATGAAATCATAGGTTTCATGCTTGCAATTCTTCCCCCTTTCCACCATGATAGAGCCTGTTTATATAGGTTTAGAGAGGTTTAACCTCTTGATGTATCTTTAGGGTAAGTTGAGGATTTACCTCCTTGAACCAAGGATCTTCTCCTAATATCATGAATGAACCAGGAGTTCGAATGCAACTACCTTCCAAGATTGAAAGATCCTCCCCTTGTTCTCCTCAACAGATCAACTTCTGCCCAGATTAGACAATGCTCCCTCAAAAGGGGCATCATGGCGCTATAAAGTTCCCTAGTAGGGTCAAGGGGGGTGCGAATGCTCTAAAGATTTGTAGCACTCCTTCAAAGGGGAAGTTTGGTGTTATAACACTCCCTAGTACCTTATAGGGGAGCGCTAACACTCCTAAGGGTGATGTAGGGGAGCGCTCCCTTCTAAAACTTTATTTTGAAAGATTCTTTTAGGTGGGAAGAGATACCTGACTTTAGTTAACCATCCCTCTTCCTCCAAATTATGTGTTTGAGGTATTCTAAGTGTCTCTTTAGTGTCATCATCATGGCAGTATGCTTTGTTTGACATTTGCGACACTTGTGAACAACATGCAACACTTGTGACAGTTGTGAGGAAGATGTGACACTTGCGACACTTATCAAAGCGAGTAATGTTGATGTGTAACAGATTTCCCCCCAAAGTATGAAGTTAGAAGATGAGAACTGATAACTAAAATGATTTGTATACTTTCAAGCAAGGGTATAGGTGCAGAGAACCTGACAGAAACTACACACAAACATCCAACAAATATCATGACATGTTTCAAATCCAAGGCAGGCATCCCTATGCTTGGGTGATCAAGACTTGCAAGATATGGCCGCCATAAAATAAACTGCGGATCCATAATTGTATTGATAAAAAGGTATATCCATCGAGGATACAATGTGGATCTATACTCTAATGACTTGAACTGATCGTAGCCACGAAGAATACACAATGGATCTACGAGATGACAAGACATAGCCACAACCAATACAAAGTGGATCTATGTAACAGTGTATGTATCATTTGTCCAAGAGAAATTCCTTTGTAGCCTGGGCAAAGCATATATCAAAGTGATCACTCAACCCAGGGTCTTCTTACCGATCCCGATGTAGTACGAATTTAACCATGTGAATAGATGTCCTGATGTTGAACATGGCAGAAACCACTTGATTACCGATCAATGGTGCAAACCGTTAACAAGCGCGAGGGAGATCACCATTAATGTCAATGATTCCCAAGGTACCCTAGTACATTCCAATGAATGTGAATGCATGAGATGGAGTCAAACATCCATGGAATCATCCAATCATAGGTCAGTGATGTAAACCCATTGTCAGACGTGAGGAGGCCTGCCATTGAGGCATGCAGGTCCCAAAGTACTAACTGGTTTCTAAGCCTATTTCCTAGATAATGTGTTGAGGTCGACAGGAATAGGCTCGTCGAAGGAGGGCCTTGATGTATCCCCCATCAACAATATGAAATGGACATAGAGATGTAATTGGTAGATCAAATGAACATGGACTGACACAGGTTTTGAGACAAGATATTTGTGATGGCTGACTCTAGAGGCGGATACTTCCCTTGAACACTGAGGCACGAGAGAAGAAACATGACATGGACCAAAAATTGATGATGCAGTGGATGTTGTGACTTATGTCAGGTTACCCAGAGGAGTGAAAGAAACTCAAAGGATTGGCTCAGTGCAGAGGTTCAACAGATTATAATGCGTGCAAAGGACAAAGTGTCGTGTTCAAGGGCGACTCTAAGAATTACTTGGTAATGTTCTCAAGAGACTGCTTGTCTTTTTTCTTTCAAATTTTCCTCCATCTAGATAGATGAGTACCTCTTTTTGATTTAATGAGCTCGATGAGGATAACACATCCTTGATAAAACTCACCTTCGGTAAGTTCCTCTTCCTTTGTTTAACGAACTGGAAGAAGTAAGGGTTTGATCCTGTATGGGCCCGTCGATGTGTGTTTTAGCGAGTCCAAAGACAAAAAAATCGAAGGTTTTTCATGATTATAGAGTCTGGAAAAACACTTAAAATAGAACTCTCTCAGTTCCTTTTTCATACAGTTAGTTTCATGAGGCTGAAAAAGAGATAAACTACCACTCAAAAGACGCCCTTTTGAACCTTTTAATGAGCATGAAAGGAAGCAAGATCACTCAACGAGCTTTTCATATTTAGAGAGTCTGAAAAGAGTTTAAAGATGACTCCAAGGGGTTCCTTTTTCGTTTTCCATGCGGGTCTGAAAAAGAGTCAAAAGTCTACCCGGTGTGTTCTCATATTTTTGAGCTTGAAAACGAACTAAGACTATGCTCATGGATGTGACAAGGTAAACAAACGATTAGAATTGATGGGAAACCTGTAGTGTCAAAACTGCAATCCAGAGGTTTAGTGAAGCCATTATATTGCCAGAGAAACCCATAAATTACTATACCTTATAGAAAATGGAAATTTATAAATAGTAATACAAGAAAAATCTTCATTTACCATTTCATTTTGCATAAGGATTTGTAGCTGTGGAGATTCTCACTTTGGAGGTGGATCTTGTTTCACATGATACCGGAGCTACTGTTGACCATTTTTCTTTCCGTTTGGACCAGGTAGATCTTCATCTCCCCTTCTTTCAATTACATGGTTTAATATTCATTTTCATAGCAGTATTAAATTAAACAATGAAGCCCTAGGTCGCACCAAAAAAAATCAAATCGACCTCTATTAAAATCGATGGGAAAAAGACATTCTTTTGCAAAAATGTGTTTAGAAGGTGATAGAAAAGATGCCAACACCTTGACACTTGGGTGTATGGGTTTTTTTTGTCAAAGAATCCATAAAAATCTCAAGCATATGCCCACACAACCATTGATGGAAATTGTTTTAATTTTAAATGTTTTATTGTTGCGTATGGATTGTTGAGTAATGAACAGAGGGCGTGGGCCTTTTTGAACAATGTGGGCATTATATTTCAAGTTTTTAAATTGCTTAAAAAATTGTCGAAATTGTCGAAAATTGAATAATGAAATTCTTTGTTTTTTGTTTGTAGGTGATTTTGGCGACCGTGATCGAGTGGAAAGAACGAGAGCATGAGCTCGATGACTTGGCTGCTTTGCAGAGTCCTCACATGCGGGCCATGTTGAGAGCTTGTGGCATACTGAAATTCTTCAAATTGCAAAATATGAAGAAGGAGATTCTTCTACTTGAGCACATAATCAGCTTGTGGGATGTCGCGGAGCAAGGGTTTCGGATCGGAACACAGCTTCTAACCATCGAGTTGGAAGATGTATATTTCTTGACCGGCCTCTCAAAAAGAGGGGTTCCTATATATTTTTCCGGATGGAGGGTGCTTCTTGAGCAAGTGGGCGTGTATCTGGCATGTCATTGTGTCCCAGGAGCAAGACTGTTGGGGGTAGAATCCCTATCAAGGATATCCAAGAGTTACCCCTTCGGTTCATTTTGTTTTCCATCACAAGCATGATGGGAAGCACCAGAACACATCTGGTGTCGATATCATAGGTAGCTTATGGCGTATAGTGTTTGGATCCAACACTGTTTAACTGGAGCAAAGGGTTCCTTTAGAATGTGAAGGAACAGGTTTCGCAGTGTAGGATGGGGCAGAAAAAGTTTGGGTACGGCTCTTTCTTAGTCTCATTTTTCTTAGAGCACATCCCCCAGATGCATCTTTAGATAGCATTGGTAGTACGACCAGTGGAACAACCATAGATGGAATGGTGGACTAGTTTGTCTCCGAGACTAGTGGCAGAGTCAGAGTTCCGTTTGACCGGTGACTTCTTCGCTTGGATGAGATGCTAGTATCTCTAGATAGAAGACTTCCTGTATGCCGAGGTGGGATTTCGCGGGAGCATGGATTTGATTCTACCTGTTAGCACTCTGTAATTTTCCCAAGCCTGAAGAGGCAGTCACAGAGGCAACACCAAAACCACTTCGAGTCTTGGATCTAGCCCTCCAAGACTCAGAGAGGGATCTCTTTGTCTGATATAACTTTGTTTTAATAGGTATTAGGATAGTTATGCAAGTATGGGGTTGGGGTTTTTGAAATATTTAGATGAGGATGTGGTTGATGAGTTTCTCAGATCACCATTGGGCTATGGGGTCTATTTATAAGATAATGATCAGGTCATATCTAGAGGTAAATGTCTCCACAAGGAAAGGTAGTAACAATTGTTTGATTGTATTAGGTTTAGTGCATATGAATAAGGTGAAAGGGAGAGATCCACTGAATAGAGGAGTAGCTAAGAATTCATGTGTAAAGCTTTAGATGAATAACATAAAGATTATTGAAAAATTGGCCAAAGAGTATGCATGCATAAATTCTTCTCCATTACTCTCTTTCAATAAAAAGAATGAAATGGCTTGAATGGTAGCAGAAATATAATTAAAAACAGACAAGGAACACACCACCAACACTGCTACACAAGAATCATGTAAAACATCTTCTCTATTACTGTTTAACCATTCAAAAATTACAGACAAAAAACCTCCTGCAGTAGCGAGGCCCACAGTCCAGCCAAAAAGGGAAAAAATTTCCTACAGGTCGAACCCTTTTACATTCAAATCCTCTGACTAAATAGGATAGACCATCCCAATAATTTTCGGAAGTCGGTTTAACCACCTTGGCCAAAAATAGCCACGAATCCCCCAAATTCTGGAACTGTCCGCCATGAAAAATGGACTGGTTTTCTGCGAAAAAGGGGTCCGAACAGACATGTGGTTCTCTTCAATTATGAAACCTGGGAAAACACTCAAGGAGGTTATTGTATATGGGTGTGTTATGGACAAAAACCTCCTTTGGTTTTGCGAAATTTGCCTCCAGATAGCCGTAACAGCTCCTGTAAGATCGGGACTGTAACAGATAAACTGAAAATGCGAAAAAAGAGGATGAAATACAGATTTGATTCTCTCTTCTCGTAGCTACGTTGAAAAAAATGAGAGAGGTTTTTGTTCTTCATCCAGTGCTGAGAAAAAACCTCTCTCGGATTTTTAAATTCTGTCTTCGTTTTCCCAGAAACTGTTTTGAAAGAGGACATGGTGAAACAGGCAAAAATGGCAAAAAATAAATAAATAAAGTGGTTTTTTTCATGGAAAGCGGTATTCCGGACCCCCCCGAGGTGGTAAGAGGTTTTTAGGGGGGTGGTCCGCTGGAATGGGATGATGACACATGTAGGGGGAGTGGTATTGAAAAACCATTATTACGTACCCACCCCTCTCGTTAAATTACGGATAGTGAGGGGGGGTCCGGAATTTTTGTTGTCCATTGATTTTGTTATATGTAAAGGATGGAACGTGAGATGTATGAAGGTGCATGGAGGTAGAGGTGAGTGGGAGTGAGGGGGTAGACTTAAAATAATTTCATTTTTTATGCTTTTTGTTTTAAATATTATTTGTTATATTGTATTGTTTACGTTTTTGTGTTTTGTTTTATATTTTGTTTTATGTTTTGTTTTTATATGTTTTATTTTGTTTTGTATTATTTTATTTTATTTTTTATATATTTTACATATTATGTATGTTTATTATAATTGTTTTATTACATCTATCCCTACATCTATTATCGTTCTATTTGTTTTTTGGTTGTTCTGCAACTAGGGTTCAGAACACTTTCGCCGCCACGAACTTAGCCCGCACTATGGCTGCCCTGCAAGGGCCCCTGAATCGAAGGGAAGAAGAACAACCCAGAGTCACCTACAGCCAGATCACAGCCAATGCAACCCCGGAAACTGGAACCAAGTGTCCGGCATTCGAAATGCTCCCGAAATGTGCGCACAGCTTCTGGCAGAGGGCACTTTCAAAGACCGAGACATGGGCATTGATCCAGCCAAAGAAAAAGTCCCTGCAAGTGGTTCGGCTCCATGGGTGCCGGGGAAATGCATCCCACAGGCACCACAAGCCCCAAAATATGTAGTTAGTTCACCCCGTATTGAGGAGCAGAAGCAATACATGTGAGACAACTCCTTAGTAGGGAAGTTCTTAGGGCTTTGGCCCTCTGAGCGAGACCTTGTCAAATGGATACAGTACTGGTGGAAACCAAAAGGCCACTATGATCTACAACTGGGCTCAAAGGGCTTCTTCACAATAATCTTTCACAACCTAGAAGATCGAAACCACATCTTCGATGGAGGACCATACTTCTATAACTCCGACAGACTATTTCTGAGATTCTGGACAGAAAATTTCAGCCCAGAGAAAGAAGACTTTTCCCATGCACCGATATGGATCTGACTGTACTCTCTTCCCCAGGAATTTTGGATGGAAGAGATCCTAGCAGGCATCGGCAATACCGTCGGCATATATGTCAAATCTTCTGAGGGCACTAAGCAAAGACACTATACATCATATGCACGAATCTGTGTGTATCTGAACATAGCTAAGCCGCTCCCAGGTTCAATCACTCTGGAATACCATGACGGAGACTGGTCTCAGACCATTGACTATGAACACATTCCCTTCCACTGCAAGAAATGCCACGAACATGGTCACCTCTTTAGAGAATGCCCTCTCAATCAGATCAACAAAGAAGGAAACTCAAAGAGTGGCAATGATAGTGAAGGATTCATGCAACAGGCAGGCAAAAGGTGACAGGGAGGAAGGAAGCACAAGGCCCAGGTAAGCAAAGACCCCTCCACTAGTAATAAATTCACAATTTTACAAGATCAACCAGGGGACACAGTAACCCCCGCAAATATGAATGCACCTCCCCCAAACAATAAACCACAGATCGAGAGGCACAGCCCTAGGAAAATATCCAAGAATACCAACCAATACCCAACCCCCTCAGGCCTGGAACAAGAATCGACAGCCATGCCGGAGCTAGAATATGCAGACGAGGAAATGGAGATGGAGGAGCCGGACCTTGCTGGAGTGGATTTGGAACACCTTGAACATGCCTACCGACATCAGAAGCTCTACACCATACCCAGAGATCAATTAAGGAAAGTGCACAAGGTATTTCTCAACTCCTCTGTAGGATCATCAGCCAGGGCTAGTAAAGCCTTGGGAATTCAGGGAAGTCAGACCAAAATCTCAAGCAAAAGCCAAAAGGAAGAAAATAAAAGAGGAAGAAAATCCACAAACAAGCTCATACAGGAGATAGCGAACTTCATGGTAAACTCAGGGGAGATCCACCTGATCTCGGATAGTTTCCCTCCTCTCCCACCCCCTCTGTCATCATGAATATTATCTCATGGAATATCAGAGGCCTTAATGGACGTAGCAAGCAAAATATGCTAAGAGAACTGATTATAGCAGAAAAGCCAGACATTATAATGATACAGGAAACAAAATGCTCATCGGAGGACATTGATCGACTGCTTCCTTACTACTGGCGACAAGGGAAAGCGGTCTCGATTGATGCTACAGTTACAGCTGGAGAATTTTCCATCCTCTGGAACACCAATATGGTCTTAATGGAAAATTTCTATACCACCAAATGGTCCATAACAACAGAGTATAGACTCATCGGCTCTGACAATCCCGGCCACCTAACCAATGTATATGGCCCAACCAATCCTAGGGACAAACAGGCCTTCCTTAGCAGCCTACGGTATCTATCCAGCCTCACCAGATATGATAAATGGACTATTGGGGGGGACTTCAACATCATTCGCAACCTAGAGGAGAAAAAAGGGGGATCGAGGCGCTTGGATCAAGAATCCAATGCTTTCAACAATCTGATAGATTACCTCCAGCTAATAGATTTGGAAACCACCAACGACACTCACACCTAGACAAACAGAAGAATGGGGCAACACCAAATCCCTTGCAAACTGGATCGTTTCCTCCTATCGGAACCTTTGATTATCAATGGAACTGCTATGGATTCCACCATCCTAAATTACCCAGGTTCTGATCATTGGCCCATACAATTATGGGTGGATGTCTTAGCAACTCCTGGAAAGAGACCTTTCAGATTTGAACAGTTCTGGCTAGACCATCCAGACTTCAAGGAAAACATCCAGGACTGGTGGAAGCAGGCAGAGATTTCTCAAGGCTCCAAAATGTACCATTTCCAGCAGAAATTAAAGAATCTCAAGAAAACACTCAAGCTCTGGAATAGGCAAACTTTTGGTAGTATCTTTGACTCACAAAAACAACTATCACAGCGAATGAGTGAGCTTCAACATCAGATTCGGGAGCAGGGGCTCACAGATGAGCTAAAAGAACAGGAGCTTGAGGTAGCCCAACAGATAGCAGAGAGAAAAAGACAGGAAGAGATACTATGGAAACATAAGTCACGCATCCAATGGCTTAAGGAGGGAGAATGCAACACTAAATTCTTCCTTCAAACTGTCATCCAGAGAAGGCAATGCAACAGGATCACACATCTTGTTTCCACTGCAGGAGAAACACTCCACTCTCATGCTGACTTGGAAACAAACTTGGTTGATTACTTTCAAGATCTTCTCACAGAGCCCATACCAAATAGGTAGGCAACAATAAACAAGATTACCAGGAACATCCCCTCGCTGGTAACCCAGGAGAAAAACGCGGCTCTTCTCTGACCCTTCACCCTCGAGGAAGTGGATCAAGCACTGCAGGATACCCCCAAGAGCAAAGCCCTGGGCCCTGATGGCTTCACCAGTGATTTATTCCACTCTTGTTGGCCAATGATAAGAACTGAAGTTTGGGAAATTCTGGAGGACTCTAGAATCACCAGAAAAGTCCTCCAAGCACTCAATGCCACATTCCTCAGCTTAGTTCCAAAAGTGGGGTAGGCACACCAAGCCACGCAATACCGGCCAATTGCTCTTTGCAATGTGATTTACAAACTCCTTACAAAAGTGATAGCCCGAAGACTCAAGACAATCCTTCCAACAATAATCTCTTCAGAGCAATCCGGATATGTGGAGGGAAGGCAGATCTTGGATAGAATCATTTTAGCTCATGAAGTCATTCACTCCCTGCAGAAAACCAAAACCCCAGGTATGATTCTCAAGCTAGACCTCTCTAAAGATTTTGACAAAATAAGCTGGGATTATATGCGGACAATGCTCCTGGCTTTTGGTTTCCACCAAAATTGGGTAACCTGGATTTTAAATCTAACCTCTTCGGCTTTCTTTTCCTTTCTTATCAATGGTGTACCATCCCGACCTTTCTCCTCCTCAAGAGGAATCAGACAGGGCGACCCCCTCTCCCCTTTTCTCTTCATTATCATGGCCGAAGGGCTTAGCCGATCCATCCATGCTGCTATAGATCAGAACCTTATGACAGGATTACCCCTGCATGGAATCTCACCCCCTCTCTCGCATAGTCATTTTGTGGATGATACGCTCTTAATGGGTAGCCCTATAGTACGATAAGATAGCTCCATCCAAGAGATACTTCAAACCTTCTATGAGGCCTCCGGACTGGACTGTAACAAGGACAAATCCCAAGTCTTCTTTTTCAATATGCCTCCCCCGATCCAAAGACATATCTTAGATCTTCTCGGCTTCACAAGAAGCTCCTTTCCGTCCAAATACCTTAGCTTACCCCTAATCGACAACGACCTCAGAAACTCTTCTTGGGTGCACCTCCTATCCTCGTTCTCCAAAAGACTATCCTCCTGGACCTTCAGAGCCTTGAATCTTCCAAGACGACTAATTTTTCTCAAATCTATTTTGCAAGCTCTCCCGATTTATGCTTTCTCAGCACTAGTTGCCCCAAAGTTCGTTCTCACCCACATCAAAAATATCCAAAGGAACTTCATCTGGCAGGGCCTCAACAAGGAGAAGAAGATAGCTTTAGTCAGCTGGGAAAAACTCTGTCTTCCCAAACTACAAGGCGGATTGGGGATAAGGGATCCCTCTATTATGAACAAGGTTCTCAGTGCCAAAATTTGGTGGCACTGGCTAAAAAACCCTGGAGATCTTTGGGCCAGACTATGGAGGAAGAAATACACCCCCACTACAGCAGAAAAGAACCTCATCAGATGGAATGGAGACAACACGGGCTCTCTAATATGGACAACAACCAAGCATAATAGACAGCTGGTCACACAACATGCTTTCTGGGAAATAGGAGATGGGGAAACAACTCTATTCTGGCAAGATTCCTGGCAGCAATGGCCAATCCTGAACACTGAGGAATGGGCCCGAGATATATGCACCCAGACAACAAGGAGGGGCCTGAAACGAGTGGCGGATTACTGGCAGGACAACCCCACTGAGCACACATGGTGATGCTGGCATAGTGACAGGATAAGCAGTAACCTCGGAGAGCATCTCAACTGTACCCCCCTCCAAGAGGAATTGACTAAAAGAAGAATACCTATAAAAGTAGGGAAAGATACTCTTCACTGGGGCTACCAGCCACAAGGATTCTTCAGCATGAGGGAAGCCTATCAGCTAAAATCCCGGTCAAACCCACCCCCTGACTCGGAAATCTGGGGAAAGATCTGGAATCTTAGGCATTGGCCAAAAATTACGCTTTTCCTCTGGCTGGTCTCCCACGCAAGTATCCTAACATGGGACAATCTCCTGAAAAGAGGTTTTTTGGGACCCTCCTTGTGTATTCTATGTGGAGAGGTAGAGGAGACCATGAATCACCTCCTCAATACCTTCCCATACACAGCCCAGCTATGGGATCAGGTAGCGATCACCTTGCGAACTTTAGATCAGAACAGGGATTGCATCAGAGCAACCATCATGAATCGGAGAGATCGGGAATTCCAATCCCCCCTCCTTAATTGAATCTGGCAGCTCCTACCTGGCTTCATCCTCTGGCAAACTTGGAAAGAACGAAACCAAATAATTTTCAGAAACACCTCGCTCACTTGGCAACAGTGCTGGAGCCATTGCTACCGCAACATCATTGAAACTCTCCACCTCAGAAATTGGTCGGAAGAAGACTCTATTTGCTCTCCCTTGGAGCTCACCATTCTCTGTCACTGGACCCCCCTTCCTTCTCCTCAGGCCGGCCTGCCCCCCCCTCTCTTTCCAACCCAATGAGAAGCCCCTCCTTCTGGTCCCCACCTCCTCAAGACTTTGTTAAGCTCAATTTCGACGGGGCCTCTAAAGGAAATCCGGGCGCTACAGGGTACGGAGTGGTCTTTCGTAATCACCAGGGGCACATCCTATACTTAGTGGCAGGACCCCTGAGGCACTCGAAAAATAATGTAGTGGAGTTGTGGGGACTCATCAAGGGACTGCAACAGGCCATCAAAAGCAAATATACAAAGGTAATTGCCGAGGGAGACTCTCAAGTTATCGTCAGCCTGTTGAAGCACATATTAAGTGGGGAAAAACCAGACAGTATATCGCCCAGCTGGAGACTGTCACATGGCTTACAAATCATCGCCAGTTTACTCAATCCAAATCTGGTCATCATCCCCACACACGTCCGCAGGAAGGCGAATCAAGTGGCCGATGAACTTGCTAACTTGGGTGTCAACTGGAGAGGCCCAGACTTTCACTGCAATGCAGCTCAGGATCCGGATAACCCCATTCTACAACAGTGTATTCGAAAAGCTGGTATGGTAGATACCTCCCCGGATGGGGTGTCAAACGGGATATCGTGGCAGGATGCGGATGAGGGTACAGGGCACCGTGGCATGGAGTCACATGCTAGGCATGTGCCACAGCCCGTCACCCCACCTGATATTTAATCGCATTTATGATTGATATGAGGCGCATTTACACAGGAGTCCTTTTGCTGCAAGTTCGAATGCTTTGGGTTATAATGGAGATGGTTAACTATTTTTTGCTGATAGTCAGGCTCATCCTGCTAAACCCGAATTTCCACTCTACTTTTCTCCTCTGGTGTGAGCGAGACCCATTCCTCCCTTAGCGCTCGATGACCTTTTCTCTTCTTGAATTTCGCTTTGACGATTATATGACGAGGCCGAGAGGCAGACCGCGGTGGGGTGCGCCATGGAAGCCTCGACGACCTTCGCTTTCTCCTCCAGACACATCTTTGGATGACTCCTCTCCTCGCCTTCAGTCAGTCTCCCCCCCAGTAAACCTGCAACCCCCGCATTTTGGGTCCATGGCTATCATTCCGAATACTCCAATTTCCCTTCTCTGGATTTTCCACGAGCCTGGGCCATCCCAAACTCCTGCTAGCAACCTAGACCAGGGCTAGGCTCCACAGAGAATGCCCAGTACAACAACACCCCACAGCCAACCCTCCTTCGACAGAGCGCAGTTCCGGTACAATTTAGCCACACTGTACACCCTGGTATTTGAGCTTCGGCAGGAGGTAGCGGATTTTCATTATCGTGTGGAAGCCACGAAAATTAAGGTGGTGAACTTTCTCCAAATTTTGGCATCCATGAATGATGCCCTGCTCCTAGTTTCTGAGGAAGAGTCCACAGAGGGAGACCCTGAGCTCACTGGAAATGATGATCAGCATCTTGCGATGAGACCACCAGTCAAGAGCAGGGAAACAGAGAGGCACGAGGACAATGCCAAGGAAGTCGAGCGCAGCCAGGAGAACGACGAGCATTGGAGCGATGGGACAACATACATAGAGGAAGAGCCTTGGTCCGGTGACCTTCCAGCCACTTGGCCAAGCTACCAGCCAGGTGTATAAGTTTACTATGTCTAGATATCCAGGTGTCTAAGTTTCTAATGTCTAGTGTCTAGGTTCAGTATGTCTGCCACAGACAAGTTCATCACTCTTTTTTTCAATTAGCTCATGACTTAATAGTCCGACGCTTAGCGGGCCGGCTGGACTGGTTTCCTCCTAGATGGGGCAGTCCAGTAACTGCGGCTCGACTAACTCTGTATTTTGACATGGTTTTTGGAAGCTTCTAATATAGTTACACTCTTATTTACAAAAAAAATAAATTGTTTTATTACTTTTTGTTATTTTTTTTTTTTGTTTTAAATTGTTTTTAATATTTTTAATTTGTTTTTATATTATTTAATGTTTTATATTGTTTTTGTACTTTATTTTATTAATTTGTGTTAATTAACCTAAATGCTAACTAGTTATTAACCTAGATTTTTAACTTAATTAATAATTAATTATTAACTAGTTCTTTATTAATTAATTTAACCTATCAATTAACTTTATTGTTATTTTTGTTCATCCTAAGTCTAATCATTCATGAATGGGTGGCGGGCGAGAGGTATTCAATGGGGAAACAGGGCAAGGGAGTGAGGGCGCAGCATGGATGAAGGATGCAGTAGGGTGATGTGGGATCAAGCGAAAAGAATGGAGGGAAGAAAACAAGATCTACCGAGCCAGACTTCGTCATCACGAGAGAAACGCCAAATCAACAGTCGAAGAATTGAGTTGTCTATAATTATAGGACCCCAACACTACCCATGGGGGAATATTGGGATGCGTTAGGTGAGAGACAAAGCAACACCTTGTCTAGTTTTTGTTTTTAAGTTTTTGATGTATATATATTTTTTTGGGTACGTAGAAGAGTTTTTAATGGATGTATTGTTTTCAACATGCAGACAAGGGAGCAGTGCACCCGACTGAGATACCAATACCAGGACGTCGTGGGGGTGCCCCGGTTGCAACAGATCTGGGGGCACTAGTGATAGGTCCCCAAGAGGTTGAAAGAAACCTTCAAGGCCTCACGATGGGCATTCCTCCTCTACGGAGGAGAGAAGTGCCTTTACATATGCAGAGGCACACTGTGGGAGTGCCAGAGAATGTTAATTCTCTACTGAGATGCGTAGTGCGTGCAGTGATATGTTACTCTCAACACAATACAGTGCAGGGAGATTAGAGTCTCTCTGGTGATCGTGTTTTTATGACTTGTTAGGCGATGTTGTATGGGTGTAAAGACCCAACATTTTGCTCTTCTAAATACTTTTTTGATGTAATCAAAACATTTTCAGTCACGCTATGTATATATATATATATATAGTTCCTAGTTTTTTACAGTGCCAAATAATTTGTACATGATGATGCCTTTAACGTGATGTGTTTTAATTTACATGTGATGTACAATTTTCTTTCCTTTATGAAATCTTATCTATGGACGAGATACCAATCCATAATGTAATTAGCTAACGAATCCAAAACATTGTTGAGTTCTCGTGGAATATGTCTGTATTCGATATAATCAAATATTCGTTCAAGACAATGAACTTGTAGGTGGAGACGTAGCAGGATAGGATTATGAATAGCGTAGATATGATTGAGTTGATAGACCACGAGTTGGGAGTCTAGGTTAACAATGATACGAGAGATACTTAGGGAGGAGGCTTGGGTCAACAGTCCGATGACAACATGATATTCTGCCATGTTATTAGTCGTTGGTCCTAAGCAAATACCTCCTGAACTCACCACCTCATCAAATTGGTAAATGACCCATGCTGCCGAAGCAATGTTCCGGGTGTGTCGACTAGCGCCATCTGCAAACCTGACAAAGATAGGAAAGGAAGACGTCATCTGCACATGAAAACACAAGGCACAATTATGAGTGGCCAAGGTAAAGAATCGAGCATGCGAAAGAAACAAACACGCCAAACTAAAATACAATAATGTACAATGTACACATGCTAGGTGATCTAGGCATAGTGCTTTTTAAGGTAAAGCCCGTTCCGGGGATCCCCTAGGGAAATTCTATCATAATCGACTAACTCGTAGGCACCTCTGTGTAGAACACATCTCATAATGTAAGGGTTGTGCCACAGAGGTTCTAGCTTACCTGTCCCTAATTTGTCGTGAGCTTGGTCATAGACGAGGACTAGGTCTCCTTATGCAAAATCCCGAGGGTGGATGGATTTTTCATATTGATTTTTTATCCGTTTCTGATGTGCCTCGTTAACGAGAGCGGCATCACGACGTGTTTCATCCAGTTTGGTCAGATATAAGAAACTTTCTTCTTCAGTAGACGTATGGGGTAGGAGTTCTACTTTAAGTTTTAGAGATGGAATCTCACACTCGATTGGTAAAATGGCTTCGATGCCATACACCAACTGGAAAGGAGTTAATCCAGTTGCGGTTTTCATGGAAGTATGGTAAGCCCAGAGGGCAGAGAAAAGTTGTATATGCCAGGATGTCTTATTTTCCCCTACCATGTGTTGAATCATAGTTTTGAGGACCTTATTAATGGCCTCAACTTGTCCGTTGGCCTGCAGATAGTATGGGGATGATTTTTCATGGCAAAAACCCAAATTGGCATGTAATTCACTCATCATCTGGTTCTTAAAGTGTGCACCGTGATCGATGAAAATGGCACGTGGTACACCAAAATGAGTTATGATGTGGTTAAACACAAAAAGAGATGTGGTACGACCATCGTTCAGAAAGGTAGGCATAGCCTCAGCCCATTTTGTAAAGTAGTCAATGGAAATGATTATATAACCGTGCCCGCTGGCTAAGGTAGGATTACATTTCATGAAATCGATACCCCACTTGGAAAAGGGGTCGATGGCGATAATGGGGTGTAGTGTAGTAGGGTGGGTTCGTGCCTGGTTGTTGAAAACTTGGCAGGGTGGGAATTTTTTGACTGCCTCAATACAATCTTTGAAACTTGAGGGCCAAAAATAGTTGGCACGTAGAATTTTTTGGGTTGTGGCCATCCCCGAAAGGTGACCGCCACAGGCTCCAAGGTGGCAGTCGTTCAGAACACATTCAGCCTCCACATGAATCAGACATCATCAAAGGATAGCGTCAATATGACGACGATACAAGGTGTTGCTGACGATAAGATAACGACGAGAATGGTGGCGAATATGTTGACGCTCTTCACAGGAAGTGTTAGGCTGAAAGCATTGGGTTTGGAGGTAAAGGAGGATGTCTTTGTACCAAGGATCATATGTGCTGATGAGGAAAAGAGTTTTGTCAGGAAGAGAATCTCTAGGTTCGTTGTCTTCATTAACATGGGGGAGATCACAGATAAGTTCCGCAAACACCAGGGAATTTTTGGGTTTGGACTTCATAAATTCAAGATCGAATTCTTGAAGAATGAAGATCCATTTAGAGTATTTTCCCCTGAGCACTTGATGTGTCAAGACATCGTACATGGGATTTTAGTCCGCAATCACAGTGGTGGTGCGCAGTAACATGTAATGAAGAAATCATTGGACAGCGATGATAGCTGCCAGAGCCAGTTTCTCTACATGTGAATATCGGAGTTCGGGTCTAGATAGACTCTTGCTTAGGTAATAGATCACATGTTCCTTGTCGTTGGGGTCCTCTTGAACTAACACCATTGCAATAGTGGAAGTGGAGGCATCTAAGTAAAGGATGTTGTCCTTTGTATACTCTGGAGGATGAAACAAAGGTGCGTGGGTCAAGGCATTCTTGAGAGCATCAAATGACCATTGAGCCATGTCATCCTAGATGAAAGGGGTGTTTTTTTGCAGCAACCACATAAATCCTTTAGTTATCTCAGCGTAGTTACAAATGAAACGGTGAAGGAAGTTTGCTTTTCCTTGCAAACTTTGGAGTTGGGTTAAATTAGTAGGTGGGGGTAAGGCCATAATAGCCTTAATCTTTAAGGGATCCACCCTAATCCCATCTTTAGAGAAAATAAAACCGAGGAGCCGACCAGATTCGACAACAAAAATACACTTATGTGGGTTCAAGTGAATACGGTAAAACCGACATCAAAGAAAAATAGCCTGTAAGTGATCAACGTGATCGGATCAATTCGATGAGTGGGAAGGTAAGTTGTCGAGGTAAGGTTTTGCGATATTCTTGATATCATGGAAAGCATACGACATGGCCCGCTGGAAAGTAGCACCAGCATTTTTGAGACCAAAAGGTAGCTTTCGATAGGCGAAAGTTCCCCATGGGCAGATAAAGGTTGTCGTATGTTGATCAAGAGGTAAAATTTCAATCTGGTTATACCCGAAGAAGACATCCATGAAAGAGAAGATTACACTCCCAACACAATTATCGATGATTTGGTCGATGAAGGGCGTAGGGTAGTTGTCCTTTAGAAAATCTTTATTGAGATCCCGATAGTTAACACAGACATGGATGGTCCCCTATTTTTTGGAAACCGGAACAAGGTTGGAGACCCATTCTATCAAAGGGACAGGATAGATAAAGCCATATTTTAAAAGTTTCTCAACTTCTTCCCTTATAGCCGTGATTTTCTTGGGATGAACCGGGCGGAGTTTCTGTCGAATAGGTTTCGCACCAGGGTAAGTCTTGATTTCATGCACGATGATCGAAGGGTCAATCCCTGGCATTTCCTCGTAGATCCAAGTGAAGACATCACGGAATTATTTAAACAGAGCGGTGTAAGAGACCACTTCTTCAGGTGTGCAATTAGCACCAAGTTTAATGTTTTCCACAATGCCTTCTTTGATCGAAATATCGATAATGATCGTAGTAGAGATATTACCCATATTCCCCTTAGAAAGATTATCTTGTCTGAGGATGGGAGATTGTGGAGCATCGGTAACATCAGGAGGGAAGACACAGTGTATGTATTTTTGAATTTCTTCCAAGGGCAGAAGAAAAGAGGATCGATGATGGTTATCATCCCAAGGTACGTGGTCAATACCAAGAATTTCCATTATAGATTCATCCGAAGGGAAAATTTGGGAAATGTAATCGATCGCAAATGATAGGGAATCCAACCATGATGGCATCGAGTAGGCATCAGGTGCCAGTAAATGTGGGTTATCCGGAGAGGGAGAAGCATATTGAATAGCTACGTATGCGACCTCATCTGGGCTAAGTGGCATGGTGTTACCGAGCACATCAAATTCCATGGGACTAGGTATAATCCAAGGGTCAGATGATTCCAAAGATTGATAAGGCATAGTTAAAATCATATTAATGGTGGAAATATGATGTGTGGTGGGTGGAAGTGGTGTAGGGAAGGTACCCATAAGGATAGAATCTTTCAACAAGCCAACACCAACACTTTCATACGTAACTGGGTGGTCTCCCAAAAAAGGAATGTTGTTGGTGACAGGGGCGCGAGTGTCGGGTGTACATAAATCTAGTTGATTGATAGTGACAATTTTTCCTTGATGGGGGAATTGCACACATTGAAACATCGATGAGGTGACGATGGTCATGGGGTAGAACCAAATTCTTCCAAGTAGTAGGTTGTAATCAAGGGGGGTGTCTACCACATCGACATCAATAGAAACAATTTTGTTGCCCAACTGAATGACTAAGGATTGTAACAGTCTGTGAGGATGAAAACCTCACCCATCGAAAGTGAGTAACATCGTAGGGGATTTTTTAAGGGCAGGTGATTTTAATCCTTTCCAACAAGATAAATACATGACACAAGTAGAGGCTCCCTCATCCAAGATAGTTCAGTGGATTTGTTGATTGTGAAGAACAACATCGATCTAAAAAGCTAGTTGGTGAGAGAGTCGAGGTTGATGATCATCTAGATTAAATGTGAGGTTATTTGATGACTCAGGATCGAAAGCGTCGATAGTAGCTAAGAGAATTCTACGTTGGCTGGGACAGTGTTGTATAACTTCCAAAGAAGACATAGCACACGGTGCTTGAGCCAAATCTTCAACAATGTTGTAGTTTTGGGCAGCCCGTGAACTAGGATTAAAGGTAGATTTCTAGATAGTTCTCTTAGGAGGACGTAGGATGGAATCGAATGAAGGTTTCTCAATCTGAAGTGGCCCTGATGGAGGGATAACAGATGAAGGACTAATGGAAGATGGTAATGGGTCCGGTAAGGAACCATTAGCGGGCTTCGAATTATCAGGTTTAATCGGCGTGTCATATGTCATAGTGCGAGTGGTTAGATTAATCCCATTAAACATGTAAATGTGGGCACTTGTCGAGGCCTCGTCATGGGATTGGTTGGAACTTCCCCCTTGAATGGGGGTTTGACTAACCAAAGATTGTTTCTATGGAAAAGGCTGAGTAAGAACAATGGGTTGTGAATTTCCCTTATATAGTTTGGTCACTTCATCGCGATGTGGAAAGTCTCGAGTGTAGTGATCGTCGCCACAAATGAGACATGGGAATTTCGGTTTTCATTGTGGTTGTTTTCCGACAGCTGGGGTTTGCAGTTGGTTTTTTGGTTGTTCGTTGTTGTTGTTTTTCTTTGGTTTATTTCTTGCTTTATTCTTGCCCACAGGTTGTTGTGAAGGGGTCGATTGGACCGCATTCACCTCAGATACCTGAGTTTGAGAGGAGGTAGAAGAGGGTGCAGTCAAACTGGGAGCAACCATCGAAGCGGGTCACTGGGTTGTTCCAGTCGACTGGGAATTAGATTGGGTTTTGATGGAGCCAATGACTCCATCCGCATGAAAGGTAGACGATGGTTTGGATGGATCATTAGTGGCATGAGTAGCATTTGGTATCAACTCATATAGAGTACCAGATTGTGAATAAACCAAATCTAAGTACTGAGCGCAAGCAATAGCTTCTTCCTTGGTGACTACACCACCCATGGCAAACATTACGAGCGATCTGGGGTAACAGTGATTTGGTGAACCATTCCACTAATAATTGGTCAGGAATGACCTCTTTGATTAACCTTTTTCGTCGTCTCCATTCATGAATATGATCAGAGATATGTACAAAGGTTGTTTGATGAAGGGAGGTCAATAGTTTAGTGCCCGTCTCGTATCGAATGGGTAGTTGGAAGTGTGTGAGGAAGGACATGGCAAGGGAGCTGAAATCATGAAAAGAGGCATGTGGTAGTTCAATATACCACTTTGCTTCAAAACCCGTAAGCGTTCATTGGAAAAGACACAAATGTATAGAATCATCCATGAGAGTTTTGGATGAACACCACAAATGGAAAGTCATCACGTGGTTGTTTGGATTTTCTCCGGACTTTCCCTCAAATTTTGGAATATCAGAAGGAAGTTTAGCTGGGATAGCTAGCCAAACCGGAGAATGAAAAATAGGATCATTCATTAACCTAGACAAGTCTGGAAGGTCTAGAGTTGCTAGGAAGGGTAGTTGTCGGTTAACCTGTGGGTAATACTGGTGTGGCATAGGAACACCAGTAGGACCATACATTGGGTTAGATGGCACAAGGATTAGAGATTAATCATAAGATACAAATGCAAAGATAAGTAAGGGATAGATAACTGGGCGAAAAATTATCCTTCACTTATTATCCATGCACAGGAAAGCAGAAAATTTGAATCTAAATATTTAACACCGTAGTGAAAGACAGTCGATTCAACTCTTGGCCGACTGCTCAGGATTGGACTAATAACTTAAAGGATAAGAGACAAAAGATAAAAGAACACTTTTTCTTTGTATTAATCAATAGAAACAAATGTAGAGAAGTCACTGCAATCAAAGTTTGGGTTCTCCATGGAAAATAAATTCAAAATACAATGAGCATAAGGTTGGGATGACTTTAAGTTCTCTGATCATAAAATGTTGGTCTCATTAAGACAATTTGTTGAAGATAAAAATTAAATCTACGGATAGTGTTACATTGAATAAAACATAAACTTTAACACCATAGAAGTACGTTACTGAAGGTGCAGGAACAATATTTAAACTACCATTCAATACAAATATACACATGCATACCGTAGCCAAATGTGAAATCTTTGAAGTTGTTGTCCCATGTGCACTCTGTCCAGCTCCTACTTTCCAACCGATGTGACCTCACCAATACCTCCCAACCAACTCTTAGGGTATTCTTCTTCCCCCTGAGCCCCCTAATCCGCAAAATGGCGACGTACACAATACCAGATAATGCTAGCACCCAACTTGCCTCACAAGGTCGAACTACCACTCGTTACCCGAGCTAGGTATCCCAACTCCCACAAGATAAAGTTAACTCAAGATACAATTTCAGCAGCCTAACGTTACACAAAAATATGTGATCCATACTCCTCTACCATCCTATTTATAGAGTTTTCAAGTAATTAGTTTCCCAAAATTGTCATTAGATTCTTTTTTTATAAAATTAATTAGGAAAAACCTCCCCCATACACATGTCGCCCATCCCCTAGTTGCACCAGAAAATCAGTTTTACTAATTAATTAAATATTCATAATTTTCTCACCCACCTAAAAGAATTCATAAAAACTCTCCTCGGTGTCCCAAAATTCCCTTACAGTTATTAAATGATTTACACCTTACTTAATTCCTATTTGAGTTCATAAATAGAAATTTCCAAAGGAAATATTCCTTACTAAGTTAGACATTCAACTTTTTCTTTTCATTTCCCCTTTTCTTTAAGTTTCCCCCTTTTCCTTTTTAACTGAAAAAATCAATTTAGCAAGTGTAGATAAAACAATCATTTACCCTTCCTGTATGGGGTGACAGGTGGCGCACTAGAGCCATGCGGAGGCGAGCCGGGACGCGGTTTAAATGCATCTACCAGCTCGCAGGACCCATGCCATTAATCCGCATGTTTTTGCACATGAAAGCCATCGCGACGAGGCCTCTCGTGCGCGCGAAGAGTACCCTGAGCTAGAGCACTATGCAACAGAGAGTAATGGAGAGGTTTAATGCCAAAGATATGGCGGTGGTGTTCATAAAAATCCTCGTCGTGGGAGCGATAGCTTCATTCCATAGTGGGCGCTGGAT
>JZKD02S2247245.1:301010-311934 GCA_000966675.3 Picea glauca
TGACATGTTTAAGCTCTAGGATCTACCCTTAGATAAAAGGGGCCGGCTCTGATACCAATTGTTGGACAACTGAGAGGGGGGGTGAATCAGTTGTTACTGAGCTTAAACAATTATGCTTCTTTTAAAACTCTTTGCAGAAACAATAGAATGATGATCACAATAATGCAGAGAAATAAACACAAGCACATTCAGCATCAGTCACATATATGAGAAACACAGAGATGGGTATTTTCCGAGGAAACCCATACAGGGTAAAAACCTCTTTTTCTTTATATGATAAGTAATAATTAAATTCTTTACATTATCATACATATGAGAACCAAATCATAATGAGGCTACAACCTCTGTTTAGCAAGATGTAACTTGCTGAGAGCACAAACTCTCTGTTTTCTCTAGCACCAACTAGAAGGAAGCACCGACTCCTTGGATTCTCTAGCACCAACTAGAAGGAAGCTACAACTCCCTGTGTTCAAGCACCTACTTGAACCTCTGAGGACAATAGTCCTCCCTAGCACCTCCCAACCACCCTGAAATATAACTCTTTGAATATGAAACTTACTACAGTGATATAATGTTCAACAATGGCTTACCCGACTAATCATTGTTCTGTTGTATCTCATTGCTCTGTCTGCCACACTGCCTTTCTGCACATCTCACTTCCGTTGTCTGTTCTTCTGCAATTTATCCTCTGTGCGCCATGTCCAGTCACTGCACAGTTCCTCTTCAGATCAATTCAACTGCTGCACAATCTTCCTTCTTCCCACATGAATCTCTTTCCACATCAACAAACACCACCACTCGAACAACAACAGCAACAATCCCCATCTCTTCTCTGTACCGTGTATTTATAGCTTTTGTTCACCTTGTGCATGTAGTGTTCGCAATGCCTCTGCATGTTGACTCTGTGCCATTATCCTCCACCTCTCGAGTGCTCTGTCTGATCATCATCATGATTCTTCAGCTTCTCTGGTGGTTCAGCCCACGTGTCCAACATCACTGTATGTTATACTGAGATTCCTCAGTCTCTCTGGTAGTTTAAGACTCTTCGTCTTCTCTGAGACAGCCGAACTCTTGATCTTCATCAACCCTGATCGATGGTTCATGATCTTGATGAATCAATGGTCCTGATCTCATCATGATCTCGCATCTCGCTGTTCCTTCGTTGGATATTTTTGTCACTCCAAGAAGCGATAGGTGAGACTCTTAGATCAACGGTCCACATCTTTTGATGTATTGATGGTTAAGATCATTTCGTGATCTCGCATCTCGCTGATCCTAAGATGGAGATTTTCATCACTCCAAGTCGCGATAGGCGAGGCTCTGAGAGGGAGCTCTATGGTGCTCTGATCTTTCACCATGCGTCCTCTTGATCCAATGGTCCTTTATTAAATTGCGATCTCACATCTCACTGTTCCTTTGACTTTCCAGTCAGCGAGATGACGATCTCTCGCCACGTGTGATCCCCCGCGCATATCCAATGGTCCTCTTGTGATCCAGATCTGATGGCCTTCTCTCGCTACCTTACGACCTCATGACTTGGAGTACCCAATGTTTGGACTCTCAACCTACAAACTCCCAAGTTCGCGAGATCTCTCGATCTCTCGCCACCTGTCCCCCCAGATGGATGACTATAAATCTCTCGCCACTTCGCCGCCTCACGTCCTTGCGCCTCGCGACTTTGAACACCCAATACTTGGGCCTTTATCCTGCGAACCCCCCGAGTTTGCAAGATCTCTCTGATCTCTGCCACGCGTCCTTCCCAGATGGATGGTCCTGATCTTCTTGCCACTTCGTCGCCTCGTGTCCTCATGCCTCGTGACTGTGAACACCCAATATTCGGGCTTTCACCCTGTGAACTCCCGAGTTCACGAGATCTCTCCGATCTCTGCCACGCGTCCTTCACAGATGGACGGTCCTGATCTTCTCGCCACTTCGTTGCTTCACGACCTCACGCCTCGCGACCTTTAACACCAAATCCTCGGCTCTTCCACTCATGAGTTTCCGAGTTCGCTCAGATCTAACACTTGAGATCTATCCTGCTCTTCAACACGCACTCTTCTTGTTTTTATTCAGATCTGACGGCCCTCATGCTATCAGGAATTTTGGTTCTCCTCCAAGTTTACACATCCTTCTTACTTGGAAGAATTTTGACTCTGCACTAATTCCTCCTGAGTCTACGTTGTTCCTGTTTGTCCATTGATTCACATTTTGATCCTTCCATCTTCAGTGTTGTACTTGCCATCAATGACAAGCGTACGCTATCTATTAAACATTTTCCAACAATAATAACCCGGATCGCTTGCACGAAAGTGTCCTCAAAGAATAATTTCGCTCAGTGCGTGCAAGAGCGGGATGTTACTCTCAAGTCATCTCTATGAGAAAAAAAAACTGATGGAAAAGATGATGAACTTAAGTTGTCAAACTTGCACAACCTGGTAATATAATCAACAATTCTAGTTGCAAGAGAATGCTTAGGATATTTTAGATCCTTGATTACAACTTGGTGAGGTGAAAACTCTACAGTTTTACCTTCACCTAAATGAGTGATTTGATATATCAATAGAAGGTTACATGAAAGACTTGGAACACATAATACATCATTGAAATGACCATTATATACTTGAAATGTTCTAGATCCTACAACACCAACAAATAATTTATTGGTGTTACATTCATTTGGAGAATAAAATATGGTGTTGTCCTTAGCCATATGATAATATTCTCTAGAATCAATAAGCCACTCATCAAATGAAGAAGTAGACGTTGTATTGAAAGAGAAACCAAAAGAAGAAAGGTCATGTCCATGAGAAGAACGAGAAGACGTAGAATCAATATTGATGTTGCGCTTCTTCATCGTTGCTTCTAAATATGCCATCTTCTTGAAACATTTGGACTCATCATGACCATCTTTCTCACAAAAGTTGCAATGTCTGTCAGTCTTCTTATTTTTAGATTTTGATCCTTTGTCACCATTAGGGGATGAAGCTGGTTGAGTGGGTTTGGGACCCTTGTTTTGCTTTTTGTTGTGGTGAATATGTTTCTTCTTGGGATATTTGGGTTTATCTTTTTTCTAGGAAACTAAGAATTTGTTGGAGGTACCTGCAATGATGATCACTCCAAGTTGTGCAAGCTTGTCTTGATCTCTAATCAAAGCATCACAAAGGACCCAAGAGTGGGGTTTTGATAATCTTTCCCTAGAGCCTCTCTCATAACATAAAAGGTAGATACAAACAAAGAATATGCACTACCTATCTTAGAAAGAATACAATATGGATGATTTTAGGGGCTAAATTTCGCTCATGGGCTAATTTTCCATGGTTTTTCCAAAAATGAGATTCACTATTTTAAAAATTATTCGCCCAAATTCTATGGGATAAAATGATTTTACCTTAAAAATTTCCAAAATTTTATAAAACCTATATTAAATCCTTTGAAATTTGAATATTTTTACAAAAATATTGCCAAACATTTATAGTTGGAATATGAAGGATTAGTAAGATTCGCCAAGGCTTCTACATTTTAAAATAAATTTCCATCCTTAAAATCATCCCTGAGAATAATATAGATGCAACACTCTTCCTCCAACTTTATGCTACACTCTTCACATGAAATTCTAAGTGTTTTAAACTTAGATAGATAGTATTCAATGAAAGAAAAATCATTGGTACTTAAAGTCTATATATTATTTTCTAACTGATGTGCTTGAATAATATTGTGTTTACCAAACACAAACTCAATCCTTTCCCAAGATTTATTGAGATCATCAATTTCTTGAAGGTGGAACCTTAAATCATGAGAGATGGACATTCTGATCAGTCCACATGCTTCATAATTCCTATTAGCCCATTTGACTTTATTTTTATCATCAATGGGTTCTTTTTTGTTTCCCAAGGTAATCCAGCATAGACATTTACTTATTAATAAATCCTCCACATGGGATTTCCATTGGAAGTACTTGGTGCTGGTAAGAAAAAGATCACTAGAAGAAACTAAATTAAATATGTAGATAATATGGATTTAAAAACTGAAACTGATGATATGTATTGAAAGACCTAAAAAAATTAGGTGGTTTTAAAAAACTAACACTGAAAACGGACTTCAAATGTGAAAGTTATGCCCTCACTTTTACAAATAAGTTGTTTTATGAAGTGACCCACTTTTATAAAAAGAAGTGGGAATCACTTTTACAATGAAGTTACTTTATAAAAGAAAGTTGCATTCAAAAAAATAACTTTAAAATAAAATATTAAAGCTAATTATAGTGATTCACTTTTATACTTGAAGTGAAATACACTTTACAATGAATGCATGAACCTTTTAAAAAAAATAACAAAAAAAAAGACTTGAACTCAAGACCTCTTAGTTAATAAGGAAACTTTTAACCAAGTCAACTAGAAAAACACATTGTATTATTTAGAAGGAGGATTGGAGGTGTTGTTGTTCTTGTTGTGGAAGATGACCTTGGAGAGCGTGTTTAAAAAAAATTCATAGAAGAAAAAAATTCCACTTCTTGATGGAAACAAGGGTTAGATACAAACAATATAAAGCCTAGATAATACTCTACAAAAATTTAAAAAGGGCATATTCTGGATTTATACCTTCGGATCTGACTGAGATGGTCATATCTTGGGAAAACATAAACCTTTTCGAGTAAAAAAAAAAATGTTCCTAACTGAAACAAGAACTTCAGATGCAATAGAATATTCCTCTTAGCTTAGAAGTGTACACAAATGGTAGAAACCAAAGAAGAGGCAATTCAGCTTCACGATCTCGATCTACAATGGGAGGGGGGTCTTCAAATGGGATCTGATGCCATGTTTGACTACACATGTATTCCAACAGAGGACTAAAACCTTCAATAACCACTCACAAAACCATATCAAATATCGACACACTGATTTTTTGACGTGGTAAAACCCCTACGAGGAAATATCCACGGCCCCATCGAACGCGACCACTTGGAGTAGTTTATTAATGCAAAAGAAAAATATTATAGAGAGATTTTAAAATAGAGTTTCTCACAATCGATCATCAACAAATGACCCTCCATGCTCTTTAAATAGAGATCATGGACTAATTAGGTGTTAAGCCATAGATCAATTAGTCATTAAGATCGGGGATAATATGAACCATTGGATCACTCTATGTCAAGAACATATCGTGACCATTGGATTTCTTAACTACAAATGCGTACTAATGCATAATAAATAAACACACTAAGAAACACACTTTTTCCTAAAGACACATTATACCAAATAGATCTTAACTAACTCCTAAGTGTCTAAATATCCTAACAAGATTTGACATATTTATGCTATCCCCCTTGAGTTGTTAGTGGGTTTTGCTAGAATCTAAAGAAATTTTGGGGAGACTGTTGTTGTCCATGTTGTTTATATTGTTCTTGTAAGTTAGATATTTAATCATAGAAATGATCTCAATGGGGGAGAGGATTTATTTTATGAGGAAGATAGGATAGGGTGTATTTCCCTTAATTTTGAGATTATAAATTATAAAATTCTTTTGGATCTGTTCTACCTTTCTCCAAAATTTTCTAGATGTCAATTGCAATGGACTTTTAAAAAATGTCTTCTTTGACAAATATAGATAAAGTGGGCCTCAATTTTATTTTTTTTAATTTTGCATGAAATTAAAGGTTGAATAATGAACAAGTAACATTTAATTACAGGTTATGTTTTTCTTGAAAGCATTTGTATCATCTTAAAACATGATCTTGAATTGGATATTCAAGATCTAGAAGTAAAACATACAAGGTTTATTTAGTAATAGAAGTAAAATATACAAGGTTGATTTAGTAAAGGAGGATCACCACCAAATAATAACAAATCCATCCAATGAAGAAGAATTTGATGAAAGTAAACCCATGTCATACATCGTATTAAAGAGAAATAAACTTGAATAATGATACCCAATTAAACTTAGTTTTATTCAAGTATATTATGTTGTATATTATTTATTTTTTCTTTTACATTGTGAAATTAAAAGGCATTAATATAATAATAAAACATGAGTCTTTATGATTATAAAATTTCATCTTCTTCTATCTGGGTTTCTCTTCCCTAATAAAAGAGATGATCAATGTCTTCACCATAATCAATAGTAAGATAAATAATCAATCAAACCATTGGAATAGAAGTTCAAAAACCTGTTCATCTTTTTCCATTTGGGTTTCTATTCCATAATAAAAGGATGATCAATGTCACATAATTAATATAATAATAAAACATGAGTCTTTATGATTATAAAATTTCATCTTCTTCTATCTGGGTTTCTCTTCCCTAATAAAAGAGATGATCAATGTCTTCACCATAATCAATAGTAAGATAAATAATCAATCAAACCATTGGAATAGAAGTTCAAAAACCTGTTCATCTTTTTCCATTTGGGTTTCTATTCCATAATAAAAGGATGATCAATGTCACATAATTAATATGACGGATGATCAATGTCGCATAGTTAATATGAAAAGAAATAGTCATTCAAACCATTGGAATAGAAACTCAAAAGCCTATTAAAAAAATAAAAAGAAAGTCAACTTAGAAAGACATAAAATAGTAAATATTTAGAATTGCAAAATTCAAATGAATATATTAAAGTAGTGATAAAAATTTAATTTTATCACTATCTTATAGACTAATGGACAATATGTCATACCATCAAAGTATAAAGTATGATTATAAAGAAGAAGAAATTAAAAAAATATGAATATGTGATTTATTATACTCTTTAAAAAAATTTGATAGATGTGTGTGTTTGTGTATCTATTGTATGTAGTTTGGGTGGTTGGGAGGAATGATTGTTACCATTTCCACCCAGGTTCATTTCCTTGCAAATGACATGTTGTGTCCTTAAATATTTATAGAAGATAATATTGTTGTTGAGCCCCCAATATTCGAAAAAATGATCGACCACCCCATATTTTCTCATAAATTTTGAGGAGATTATCTGTGAATATAGCAAGCACCAATATCCAATATCATAAACCACATGATATATATATATATATATATATATATATATATATATATATATATATATATATATATTCAAACAATACATTGATATCTTAACATGTTCTTAAATTACAACAAGGGTTTTGCTTCTTATTGTTATGCATGGCAATAAGTTCAACTAAGTTAGAACTTGCAAGTGACTAAAACCTAGGTAACTTTAACAATGACCTAGTTAGGGAGGAACATATGGTTATAAGACGAAGATTAAGTTGGAACCACCTTTGAGAATTGAGTAAATTTGTAAAAAGATTATACTTGTATAACTATAGTTGATCTTGATAGGGTCCTAAATATATCATAAGGCCATTTGGTAGGAGTGTTATCCTACCCAAGGTTTTAACAACATGGACTAAACATTGACCATATTTTCAATGAATTTGGAAAGACCTCTCCGACCATTACTTTAAATGAATTAGTCATTGAGTGAGATAAGATGTAAATCATTTATATATATATATATATATAATATGAACACTAACAATTTTTTTGACAACATTAATTCATAATAAAAATATTTTCGTTTAATTTTTTATTAAATGTATTGAATATGTTAAATAAAAATAATGGAGTATTATACAAGACTATGATTTAAGATATTTATTTTGGTCCAATATATTATCATGATATGAGATATACATTTTAACTCAATGTAAAACCATGATATGATATATTTATTTTAATTGATTATACATATTATATTATGTTAAATGAGAGATTTGAGAGGACTAAGTATTTGATTTTGAAAAATGGTTTAGTCAATAAATTTCCAATGATACAAATATATATAATATTTAATTTCAATAAAAACAACATCTGTAATTATAAGATCATTGCGATTAGTTCTCTTTTAGTTAAGCTATATGGAATTATTTTGGGAATGAAGACTAACATATGGCTAGAAAGCTATGCAAAAAGAATCAAAGTTCAGGCTAGATTTAGGAGCTATAATTTGACTATTGACTACCTTATTATACTTAGGATCATTATGGAGGAGTGTTGTAATAATAAAACTGATACCATGTGTTTATTTTTTAACTTTAGAAAAATATTTGACATAATGCCTAAAACTAACCTTTGGAATATACTAGAAGAGCTAAATTCCTTTTGAGTTGAGAGCTATAGTGGTAAGGTTTTACAAGAACATTATTTCCAAGTTTAGAAACACTAAGGATTCGTTGGAATATATTAATTGTAATATTAGAGCTAAGAAAATTTGTCCCCTATTCCCTACCCCTTTTGGCATATACTGTAACATCCCTCTCTTGTGTGCACTGAGCAAACTTATTATTTGAGGACACTTGCGTGCAAGTGATACGGGTTATTATAATATTGGTCGTTTTGATAATGATTATGAGTGTTGTCCCTTGATCAAGTTTTGGAGAACTTGGGTCACGTTTGACCGATTTTGGGACTTCAACAGGTTGGTCGAAGGTGGAGTGGAAGGCGAAGTGAAGATCGCAGGATATCAAACCCTTCTTAGGGAATTTTTGGGTTTAGAGTTTATGTAATAGGTATGGGATGTCGACCCATGTGTTTACCCATGTTTAGGCCCTTTTGTAATGTATAAATAGAAAGATAGATGATGTAAGTGAGAGATACCTAATGGAATCGACTTAGTGTGAAGCTAGAGGTTTTGTGCATACTGTGTGCTAAGAACTTGCAGAGCTAAGTGAAAGTGATTGTAGGAAGCTTGTGTGTAGATTGTAAGAAGGATTTGTGCTTAAACATAGCTCAAGGACGGAGGATATGGAGAGATGCACACAGGTCTTTTGTCCTATGTGGAATGGGGTTTTTAGGCGTTGTGCATGTAAGAAGATTGACAAAAGATAATAAATGAGAATAAGAGTTGGTGGATGTAGCCCCACACTGGGGTGAACCATGTATATATTTTCTTGTGGTTGATTTTTGCATTATAGTTGTTATGTTATTGTTGTGATTTATGCTTAGTGCAGTGATATATGTTAGATGAATCTGATATAGTAGCTTAGTGTTGAGTAATGTGAATGAATGATAGATATGATCTATTTCTATATGCTAAGTGCTTGGATGTATTAGATCTTTTTTAATACTATGCTACTCTGTAATACCTGTGATGTGAATAAGAGTTAAATACTGATGAATATTAATTGCTAAGTGCTCTCTTAAGTGTTGTAATAACATATCTATGTCCCATATAGGTTGCAGACACTTGAGTCCTCCAACCACTCCTGCCCCTACCTCGGGTGAGACTTCATCTGTTTTGCAGGTGTTGCTGAAAGGGTCGGTAGTTAGGGTTTTGTTGGTATGTTGTTGAAGAATTGAACCTTGGGTCTTCCCCTTTGCCAAAAAAGGGTTCCATTGTCGATACCTAGAACTATGATTGTTGGGAACTGAAGAAAAGAGAAAGCTCTGTGCATAGATATGCTACCCTAGTGAACAATATTCTACTGGACTTGCAAATCTCTGTGCTAAGAAGAGAATTCTAATATGAAGAAAAGAGGCAATATCTTGAAGCTTTGTGCTCTGATAAAGGTGAGATAAGAGAAATTTTTTATTTTGAAAGAATGGATCTAGGTATGTTTAATAGATTTGGTCCTAGTCTGAAAACTAGGGTACAACTAGAAGAAATAAGATTTGATATGAATAGATCTAATAAGAATAATGAAAGATATGTTATTCCTATGCATAGAAAGAATTGTTGGACTAAAAAGTGGATGTAGAATCCTAGAAAAAAAAAATTTAGACCCACCACTGTGATTCCAGTGTGCAGTACATGAAAGGTTAGGGATCATTCAAGAGAAAGAGAGGATTGACTCTTTGTTATAGTTGTAGGAGATCGAGACATCTTGCTAAGGAATTCCTTGGTAGAGGTCCTATTTTCCTTTGTTGTAAATCTATTGGACATGAAGTTTTGGATTTCCCTAAAATGATTGCTAAAGTATAAAAGATGAATATGAGACAAGAAAACTATGAGACATGCTAAGAAACTAAGGATATGATAGAACCCCAGAAAGAATCAGAGACTATATTATTACAGATGAAATAAACCTTGAACGATAACATAGATATCAACTTATCAGAGATCTTAAAAGAGAAGGAATGCATCGAAACAAGAATAGGATACTTCAACATAGATTGTGTCCTGGATGAGGAAACACGAGTGAATATCATGACAGAAAGAACTTGGGAAATTTTGGGAAAACCCACTATGGTTCCTTCATTGGGACAAATAGGATTATTTAGAGGAAAGATGATAACCCTGTGTGGAAGACTTACCTATATATCTATGATTGCTTATGTAACTACAAAAGAAGAAGAATTTGAGATCATTAAATTTGTTGAGAACAACGCCCCATTTTCTATTTTTCTAGGAGGAAAAACTTGGATTGAGAAAGATCAGATACGAAGGAAACAAGAAAAGGAGGATCTATAACAGAAAAATAAAGAACTAAGATATTTCATGGCTAGGAGAATAATGCACTTACTGGAAGAACAAGAGGACCATTCGAAGATACTGAGGACTAGAGGTATGGACGTCGAAGTTGAAAGAACACAAGAAGACTTGAAATACCTATCTGTACAAGAGAGTAAAACACCTATCCCAGAAAGAGAAGAAGTATTACTCTCAGAAACTATGAAAGACCCTCAACAACATGGAGTCACTATGCCAAGAGGAGATAAGAACAATAAAGGAAAGAGGAAATCAGTGACTCAAATCACAGGAAAGAAATCCAGAAATATTAGCAAGAAGAAAGAAAAGTTAGAAAAGTTATAGGAAGTTCCATGGAGAACTCCACAAAAGAAGGTGTTGACGGGCGAAAATGACCGTCCGTCAACTGGGAGAGTGGAACCGGTCCGGGGTTGTCTAAATAACCCAAGCCGTTTGGTATGGACCACCCTGACGAGTTTAACGG